>JAYMTE010003070.1:0-10270 GCA_036897545.1 Pelargonium fulgidum
AATAATAATAATAATGCATTTTAGAATTGCTGACGTGGCGATGGTGATGACATGGACAAGGTGACGTGGCGTTAATGCTGACATGGAGGTATTCAACTTACTATAACAGGTCACATGGACTAAAATAAAAAATAATGTCAGTCCAGGGTTCAAAATAAGCTAAAACCCTAAATAGGGGCCAACTCTAAAATTGAAACAAGTTCAGGGGGTCTGTAACTATTTAACCCAAATAATAAAGAAAACATTTACTAAATAATATTGGCTGTCTCTAGTCAGATACATTATCATTATTTTCCCTCGCCCTTCTGATATGTGTTCTCTTTCTAGAAGCATGTGCTTTTTATACACAAAAAAGGGGAGAATAATCTGCTGATGTGACTCACCTTCTAGCTACTTACTACTCTAGTATAATTTGCTGTTGCTGGATTCTTCAATTTGACGCCATATCTGCGCAGGTAGATGTTGACCTGGATGAAGACTGTGTTGATCATGATGCAGATGGAAAGTGGCCTTTCAATAGCTTCGTTGAACAACTCATCCTCGACATGTTCGATCCTGGTAGGTTTTTCTTTATGTGCTAGAATTTATCTCTAGTGATTTTCTCATCAGATAATTGGTTTCCTTGCTGTCTGTGATCAGTTTGGGAGGTTCGGCATGGTAGTGTCATGGCTTTGAGAGAGATATTGACTCATCATGGTGCTTCTGCTGGAGTGTATATGCCTGAGTTGAGCTTAGGGACATTATATGCTGATTTAAAAGATCGTCCAGCTGCAATCAAGAGAGAGAGAGAAATTGATTTGAATATGCAAGTTCCAATAGAGGAATCTGAGCCAAGTCTGAAAAGGCTGAAGTCTGATGTACCTTTTTCGTCAATAAATACAGAGGCCTCTGCTGTAAAGCCTCTTAACATTGACATTAGCATGAAGGTTGAAGATAGTGGATTAAATGTGTCCGAAGGCCTGGTAAACGGGAAATTTGACATAGGTTCTGTTAAGGTGGATCCTGAATCTTGCCTTGATAATGTACTGGTTCCGCCTAAGGAAGTTGTAGAAGTAACAAAGCCACTTAGTGTCTGTGAACAGAAGGATTTTTCTGAAGATATGAATACAAATAGCGGTCTTTCCAAAACCTCCGAGTTGACAAACTTGGTTAAACTTGCTAGAAATTCTTGGCTAAAAAATTGTGAATTCCTTCAAGATTGCACAGTTCGCCTTTTGTGTATATTGTCATTGGACCGGTACGTCTTCTGTTTTTTCCTTATTGTATTGTAGATTTAAACTAGTGCCTTTTTGTATCTTATTAAAATTTTCATTTCCCCACTATTTCTCTTTCAGTTTTGGGGATTATGTCTCTGATCAGGTAGTTGCTCCTGTACGGGAAACTTGTGCACAAGCATTAGGTGCTGCGTTTAAGTACATGCATCCAACATTAGTTCATGAAACATTGAATATTTTGCTGCAAATGCAGGTAATCTCTATGAGAGGCACATTTCTTAACTCTTATTTCATATGGTGATGCTGATGTGTCTATTCTTTTGTTTGATGAATTATATGCGTCTATTTCTCTTCATTCAGTTTAGACCTGAGTGGGAAATTCGTCATGGAAGCCTTTTGGGTATCAAGTATTTGGTTGCTGTGAGGCAGGTAACGTTTGCCTCTGTTTGTTGTCTTTATTACCTATTGGACCAGCTAGAATTGCTTTTGTCTTGCACATTGTTTCAGAAACCATTTGTGTATTTGTATGCTATTTATTGCCTTGAAGCATCGATTCTCCGTTTTGGTGAAGAATTTTCTTTATTCATCTATTGATCGTGAAACTAATGTTGTTTCCTTTATCGGAACTTATGTTAATGGTTTGAAATGACTAACAATGTTATAGCATGTTCAAAGTAGATTGCAAATATTCTTGTTTTTAGTTTGTAAGAAGACAACTTGGATTTTAATTTGACATGTCACATGTTTGTTGTCAGATTTATCTTTAATATAATTAGAAATTACAAGTTCACACAACTAATTACATATAAATTATGTGTGTGTGCGCCCTTACGTACCGTGCTCTATTTTTCTTTTATGATAAATTGGGGTTCCCTCCCTGACCCTGATTAGTTTCCTCCTCTGCTTTACTTATGAAGCATTGATTTGGACAGATACAACACCGGACACAATGCAGATACGTGACTCGTCGTTCCAAAAAAAAAAAATATTTTTCTAGATAATTTGAACTTGTAGTTTCTAATCATATCGAGTGAAATTTAACATGACAAACTAAAATCCAAGTTGTTATTACAAACTAAAAAACAATAATAATCACACGGTTCTGACACAAATCTTCACCAGCAGTAATTTATGGAATCCCCATATCTTATATGGACTGCAATTTTTTTTTTTGCCATGTATTATACTTCTGCACTCCATATCTATTTTTGATTTTGCCTATACTAATAGATTATGTATGTTTTAATATATGCATGTTTAATAAATTTGTACTTACTAAATTGTTGGGTTTCCTTAGTCTTGCATTTGTTTGCATGTAGATCTCTTAGGCTGAAACTTTTTTTTTTTGGTATAGGAAATGCATATTTCTAACACAAAGTTACTCGTGTGCTCATCATTTTGGTTTCGTCCCCTCATTGTGATCCTAGAATGTTCATGTTTATTTTGTTGACACTAGGAAATGCTGCATGATTTGCTTGGTTATGTTCTCCCTGCATGTAAAGCTGGGCTAGAAGATCCCGATGATGATGTTCGAGCTGTTGCTGCAGACGCTCTGCTACCTGCTGCAGCTTCTGTTGTTGCTCTGAAGGGTCAAAAGTTGCATTCAATTGTTATGCTACTTTGGGATATATTACTCGACTTGGATGATCTAAGTCCATCAACTAGCAGGTACTGTGACATGTTGGGTAACTGTCCTCTCACTCACCCACCCCTCTTCTCAGTCAAAGCACATACTACATGGATGACATTTGCATGTGCTAACTTTACACGTTTTCTATACTTATGGTGGTCAAGAGGCGCTTTTATTGGATCTGCAACCCTTTGTTTGCTCCAATAATTTTTTTATGCTATTGTTTGTACATTTGATTCCTTTCTATCTAAAATTTTGACTATATTTTATCTATTTTTTCTATGCATCGAATTTGGAAAATATTTTTCTTTTGTTATGTGATCCGACTCCTTCAACTTGGAGTAAGGCTACTCTCTGATTCATTATATAGCGTAGAACCTTGTGAAGTGTATAAAACTTATTTTAGCCTGTTACTTGTCTGCAGTGTGATGAATCTCTTGGCGGAAATCTATTCCCAGGAAGAGATGATTCCTAAGATGTTTGGGACGTTAGCAACGATAGACAATACGGAATTTGATTTAAATGCAGTAGTTGGTGCTGAGGCTATTGTAGGAGGACAAGATTGGCAGGATAATCCTTATTTGTTATCAACATTGGCACCTCGGTTATGGCCATTTATGAGACATAGTATCACATCTGTCCGCTTCTCAGCTATTCGCACTTTGGTAATCTTTCTTTGTATGCCTTCATATAGTTGTTCATGTGCAAATATTCCTATGTTGCTCGATATTATAAAATTTTGTAAGTTAAATCTATTAAATGAAGGGTCACTGGTGGAAGATTTGGTTGTATCATCATATGCGTGAGAACTAAGAATAATTTTGTCCACTCTACGACTTAAGTCCCATAATTCATTTTCAGATATCCAATAATTGTCTTACCACTTATATGATCATAACAGACGATTACATAATATTACAAGAGAACGGGTGTGCAAGTGGTACCTGATGAGTTACTGGGGGGGTAAAAGTGTATTGTATTGTTTCATAAAAAAATTGTGTTCTTTAAAAGTCTAAATGGGACTTCGATGGGATTGAGAGAGGATGTATTTGTACTTATGTGCATGGGTTTGTGATTTCTCTGGGGCATCTAATATGTTCAATGAAATATTTGTCGCACTCTTCAATACCTTTGAGTGGAAAAGATCAGAATATATACATTATTCATGCTTCTTTCGTTGGACCTGCAATTTTTCTTGGGTGTTTTGCCTGCAAGAGTTTTCTTAAGACATTTTATTGTATGGGATTTTGCTCAATGCTTGATACCTACATGCTATAGGTTTTGTCTTATTATTGATTTTCTATGAAATTTTGTTTGTAGGAGCGTCTGCTTGAAGTTGGATACAAAAGGAATATTTCTGAGCCCGCAAGTAGCTCATTTTGGCCTTCATTTATTTTGGGTGACACCCTTAGAATTGTTTATCAGAATCTGCTGCTGGAATCCAATGAGGAAATTTTGCAGTGTTCAGAAAGGGTTTGGAGGCTCCTTGTTCAGGTTTTTATTTAATAATCACAAATTCATAAACTCCTGGGGACCATTGCCATCAATTGGTAGATGAGCTTTCTATGTCTTACATATGGCCCTTGTATGATTACTGAGGAATACAATTAGGATTGTGGAGAGAACCTTGAGAATAGTTTAAAAGATCTTCAGAATAGGAATTTTTATCTTTTTATGCATGTAGCTAAATAATTTGGATTGCCTAGACCAAGTCATTTCACAAGGCATGATGTCTGAGAAGTCTTGTCTCAAGACCTTGTTGTCTTTAATAAGATAAAACTTGTTGGATATATTCATTTCAAAATTAAGAATCCCAAGGTTAGAATGATCATTTCTGGTTGGAATGGAAGTAGATTTGATATGCAATGCCACGCATGTTAAGATTCGGTACCCTGTAGGACTGTAGTTATGTACAATTTCCCCTGTTAATCTGTATCCCCAGTTAAAAATTCAATATTCTTTTTCTATAGAAGTGTGTTTGGAGTTTTATTTTAATTGAAAATTAGTTTGTACAACTAAAGAATGATTTATGGGAATGGCGTACACGAATGATATTTTAATCTTCAGCAACTTTTGTTACTAACTATGCGTAGATTTGATGGAATGACTACATATCTACAATTACAACAATATGTGAATGTCCAGTATTTATAAAGCAACTAGATTTGTATTTATTTTTTCTCTGCTTCTGAATGTCTGTGGAAGGTTTTCATTATTATTTTAAATCCTTTACTAACTTATATTTTGAATGAATGGTAGTGTCCAGTGGAGGATTTGGAAGCTGCTGCAAGGTCATATATGTCATCCTGGATAGAACTTGCAACTACTCCATATGGTTCACCATTAGATACTTCAAAAATGTTTTGGCCTGCTTCTCCTCCTCGGAAGAGTCACTTTAGAGCAGCTGCAAAAATGAGAGCTGTTAAGCTTGAGAATGAATCTCTTGGGCACCTGGGCTTTGATTGTGGGAAAAGTTCAATACCACCAGAAAGGAATGAAGATGCACCCATCAACTCTGTTAAGATTATTGTTGGTGCTGATGTGGAAATGTCAGTTACTCATACCCGGGTTGCTGTAGCCACGGCTTTAGGGATATTTGCTTCTAAGTTGCATATTGATTCTATGCAATATGTAATTGATCCACTATGGAATGCCCTTACCTCGTTATCTGGGGTCCAGCGGCAGGTATTTCGTATGTAGTTTGAGTTAAAGTATAAGGTTTCTGTCCTGCCTTTCTCCTCTCTTTTCCCCTTGCTCCTACTTACTAATTACTCTCTTCTATTAGGTGGCATCCATGGTTTTGATTTCTTGGTTTAAAGAAATTCAAAGCAGGAATCTCTCCAGAACCCATGGTATTATGCCTGCCTTTCCAGATCATCTTAGAAATTGGTTGTTGGATCTGTTAGCAAGCTCTGATCCTGCATTCCCTACGAAAGACTCACTTTTCCCTTATGCTGAGCTTTCAAGAACATATGCTAAAATGCGCAATGAAGCCAATCAGTTATTACGGGCTGCTGAGTCATCTGGCATGTTTTCAGATTTGTTGTCTAACCTTAATATTGACCCGGAAAACTTGAGTGCAGATGATGCAATTAAATTTGCATCACAAGTAAAACCAGTGTGTAATGATAGTGCGGAGAATGAACCCAGGGCAAGACACATTGTTGATGACTTTGAATCCTCAAAGCAACGACTGTTGACAACATCTGGCTATTTAAAATGTGTCCAGGTATGTTTAAGATATATATACATTCTTGATATCTACTTCTAGTTGATATACTTAAGTATGGCTATGGATTCTTTATATGGTTGATCTGTACTTGCAGGTCATCCTACCCTGAGTTTATATCTATTGGTTTGATTACTTGGCAATCTGCTTGATGAATGATCTATTTGTTAGTTCTAAAAACAGGGGTGAAGCTACATTTTCTATAATCTCTTCTAACATGGGCTATCTTCTTTCCATTAATCTCCCTGATGTATGCCTTTGCATGTAGCTTTGGTGTTTGAAAGGAACACTTGCCCAGTTTTTGTGAGACACTTATTCTGTTTTTCTGAACAATCTGCAGAGCAATTTGCACGTCACTGTCTCTGCATTGGTTGCTGCTGCAGTTGTCTGGATGTCTGAGCTTCCTTCACGACTTAATCCAATAATTTTGCCATTGATGGCTTCAATAAAAAGAGAGCAGGTAGTATTTTCTAGGTTCTTCTATTTTGATGAGCCCATTGCAGTGTTTAATCTGATATCTCTTATTCGTTTTCAAGGAGGAAATATTGCAACAAAAGGCAGCAGAAGCACTTGCAGAGCTTATTTGTTGTTGTGTTGGTCGTAAGCCTGGGCCAAATGACAAGTTAATAAAAAATATATGTAGTTTAACGTGCACGGATCCTTTTGAGACACCTCAAGTTGAAGTCATCAGTTCCACGGGAATTATTGATGATCAGGATCTGCTGTCATTTGGAAGTACTAGTAAACAGAAATCAAAGGTTCATGTGCTAGCTGGTAGTGAAGATCGGTCAAAAATTGAGGGTTTTATTAGTAGACGAGGGTCTGAACTTGCGTTGAAGTATTTGTGTGAGAAGTTTGGTGCTTTGTTATTTGATAAGCTCCCCAAACTATGGGATTGTCTCGCTGAAGTTATAAAGCCTGGCAGTGTTGCAGATGAAAAGGAACTTACAGTATTCATTGAATCTATCAAGGATCCTCAACTTTTGATAAATAATATTCAGGTGATTACAGACCTCAAGCTTCGTTAATTAATTCTCTCTGCCTTGTTACATTGTGTGAGAACTTGAGGCTACCATGTTTTATGCTTGTTCCGTGTATGACTTATGCTATGCCTTAAAGTTCACCTTATACATGTGCAGGATCCAAAACTTGATACCTCTCTATGTTCCTTGTCCTTGAATTGATTTACTACCATATCTCTTGGCATACATTTATATTTTAGCTACCTAGTACAGTTCATTTTTGTGATCAGCTACGGTTTGTCTTTATTTACTTTTTTGTTTTTTCTCCCTCATTATTTATTATCTCTTTTCTTATTTTTGCTTTCTGGTTTTTAGGTGGTGCGTTCTATTGCTCCGTTGCTGGATGAAAAATTGAAACCAAAACTACTAACTCTTCTACCATGCATTTTCATATGCGTTCGTCATTACCATGTAGCTGTTAGATTAGCTGCTTCCAGGTGTATAACTTCAATGGCCAAGTCAATGACAACAAATGTCATGGGAGCTGTAATTGAAAATGCCATTCCCATGTTAGGGGATAGGACATCTGTTCATGCAAGGCAAGGTGCTGGCATGCTCATTACCTTGCTCGTTCAAGGATTGGGTGTGGAGTTGGTCCCTTATGCACCATTGTTAGTTGTTCCTCTGTTACGGTGTATGAGTGATTGTGATCATTCAGTCAGGCAAAGTGTGACGCATAGTTTTGCTGCCCTTGTACCTCTTCTTCCATTAGCCCGGGGCCTTCCTCCACCTATTGGACTGAGTGATGGCTTAATTGGAAATGCAGAAGATGCCAAATTTTTGGAACAGCTACTTGACAACTCGCATATTGATGATTACAGACTTTGCACTGAATTAAAAGTGACTCTACGAAGGTAAGTTTGACTGTCTATTTATAATTCTATGAAGTGTTTTCAGCATATGCAATGGCACAGTGTCCTGCATCACTCTCTTTCTTCAACTGACTTGGGTTTTGTAGTTTGCATCACAATGTATTTGTTGTCAAACTATTTTGGGTTCTATTATGTGCTTCTATACAAATCCTCATTTGTAATCAACAGCTGGTCAATGGTAAACCGCTACTGGTCAATGATGGTAAACTGCTACTGCGAATGTAAAAGTGCATTCCTTTATTGGGACTGATTCTTATCTCAGTCTGACAACTTATGCCATTGTAGTTTGTCTTAGTCCATGTGTTCACTACAAATGAGGATATTTATTTGTTACAATTTACAAATGAAATTTAAATTATAAAATAAATGGAATTTACTGATGTGTGGACCAATCCCTAACCTAGGAAGATTCTTCTTTGTCCATATACCAATGATTTATCATATTGCTTCTATTTTACATTTGAATATACAAGAGAATGTTCTTTGATTGCATTTTATGTAGCTTTTTTTGCCTCTCTCTCTCTCTCTCTCTCTCTCTCTCTCTCTCTCTCTCTCTGTGTGTTTTATTTGTTTGATTAATTATTTATCTGTCATATTTAATGGTCTAGGTATCAACAAGAAGGTATAAACTGGTTGGCTTTCTTAAAACGTTTCAAACTGCATGGAATTTTATGTGATGATATGGGGCTTGGTAAGACACTCCAAGCGTCAGCAATTGTGGCATCAGACATAGCAGAGCATCATGCTTCAAGTAACAATGAGGATCTCCTTCCATCTTTAATTATTTGCCCATCTACCCTTGTTGGACACTGGGCTTTTGAGATAGAGAAGTATATTGATGCTTCTCTGATATCTTCTCTTCAATATGTGGGTTCTGCTCAAGAGCGGACTTCTCTCCGAGAATATTTTACCAAACATAATGTCGTCATAACATCCTATGATGTGGTCCGCAAGGATATCGATAGTCTTGGACAGTTTCTTTGGAACTATTGTATATTAGACGAAGGACATATGATCAAAAACTCAAAATCTAAAATAACAGCTGCAGTAAAGCAATTGAAAGCCCAGCACCGCCTCATACTAAGTGGAACACCAATCCAGGTTAGTAATTGTGAAAAAATGAGATAAACATTAAGAAAAGTACAATTTCCCTGAAACATTGTTTCCTATTGTTGCAGAACAACGTTATGGACTTGTGGTCCCTTTTTGACTTTCTAATGCCTGGGTTCCTTGGAACTGAGAGACAGGTATTATATCATAGTTATGTTTAAATTTCATTGACTGTACGATGAATATTGAGTTTTTTTTTTTTTTTTATTGCGCGTGGATTCTATCTGAAGCGTTTCAGCGTGCTTGTCAAATGAAACTTTTCAGTACTACTTCATTTTGGTTCCCTTATCATATTAGTTAGAAATGCACACAAGCGTGTGCACACACTTGTATTGTTAATTACACTTCTCTCAGTTTTAGCATATCTACTAATTGTTGCTTGAAAAGACACGGGACGCTAGATTAAAGCACGTCTTTTATAAACAGAAGCATACCCCTGAATGTTTTATCATGAAAAGGTAGAACACGGGTATAGTTGTTATCAACCTAACTTCTTTTTTTTCCTCTGTTTCTAAAATGTTATTCCATGATTATTGCTGGAGTCTTCAGCAATTGATCTCCTCCACCTAGTGTGTGGCTATATAATATCATACAAAGGTTCAGTAGTGTTCTATTTGATGAAAACAGATGATAATAAGATATATACAATCTTATCATGGAGATGCAGAACAATTCTATCTATAGATATATATCTAATTTATTCTAATATTTAGGTAATTTCAATCCTAACTAGGACTATATCTTTAACATTCCCCCTCAAGCTAGAGTATAGTGATCTAATTAATGCAAGAGTTTAGATTTTATTTTAACTAACTTTGTGGGCGGTCATTGGTGGAGATCGGCAAAGTGCATGCTCCGGTAGTGCCGGCAAGAGAGAAGCGACCAGACTGGTGTCCGTACAATATGAGCTGACTACCAGGAAGAGGGTCATTAAAGCATTACCGGAGGAGTCACCGAGGTGGTTGTCAGAGATGACGCCAGAGAAAGAAAATAAGGTTGCGTTTGATCGTAGTGATATAGGAGTGGATTGGATTTCGAAATCTACTATCTTATCCACCGTTTGACGACAACGATGGATTGGATTTCGAAACCCATTATTTGGCTTTTATCCATCATATGATGGATAAAATAATCCAAGGGCCCCCCTTGGATTGATCGTAGTGATATAGGAGTGGATTAGATTTCGAAATCCA
>JAYMTE010003071.1:0-10269 GCA_036897545.1 Pelargonium fulgidum
ATGACGAAAAAACGAACAAAAATTAAAAAAAATCTATTAATAAAGTATCAATATAAATTTATAACAATATTTAAAAAATCTAACATGTAATACACATACACAATCTGCACATACATTAATAATTTTTCTTTTTTAAATCAAATTTTTTGGGTGGAAAGCTAGAGCTAGTGCTAGAGCAACTGAGCAAAGTGATGTCCTCCCTTAGGTCATATCTATTATTCAATTCATTATCCAAAAATGAGGATAAACATTATTTTCTAAATAAGAAAATTTCTCAGTCTCGGGCAAGCCGAACAAATATACTTTTAAGTGATGTGCAAATTACAAAACATGAATTTTCAGTTTTCACTATTAAACATCCTGTTTAAGAAGATGGTCACAAGTTGTCCTTTATGGCAAAATTCGTTTCTACAAGCTCGTCATTTAAAAGTTTATAGTTTAAGATTTATTTTAAAAGACGTAAAGTACCTTCCGTGTGGATTGAAAGCCCATGCTAGGGTCTATTGTCCCCTAAAATCAATTTTGTTGTAGTGTTTGTTTTGTTTTTAGTTTTGTTTTTGCCATTGTATGTCACAAACATAACAACATGTCAATTACTCAACTAGACTGCAAAATTTGATCTTCTGCACAAACCCATAGCTAAGATCAATGAGCACATGAATCCTTAATTGCCCCAACATCCATTTCCCAGCCTGTCCCCACCATTAAATGGTAAAGATGATGAAAGTGGACATGGTCCAATGTGCAGGTCTTGAAGTGAATTGTGAAGAAAGTGCCAGCAAACAATCATAATCAACAGATGCATCTTGAGTACTTTGAGGAGGAAGATCATATTGATTCATCAATACAAGAGAAAGCAACTTAAGAAGGAATTATCCTGTAAAAGTGATGCAAATGCTAATCACATATCAACAGAGAAATGCCAAGAGAAGACAACATTTAGATTTATTCATTTCAAGGTTTCTTCATATACCATCCCAAATTAGAAAGCAGAACAGAGTGTTCAGCTTCACCTTCTCCATTACAACACCCATTTCCTGCCAAATCCATTGACAGCAAAAACAAAAACAGAACCACTCCAACCTCAAAAAATTCAAACCCATCACCTAAAACCATCCAAATCCAACT
Organism: Pelargonium fulgidum; assembly: GCA_036897545.1. Taxonomy (NCBI): domain Eukaryota; kingdom Viridiplantae; phylum Streptophyta; class Magnoliopsida; order Geraniales; family Geraniaceae; genus Pelargonium; species Pelargonium fulgidum. The sequence goes on from JAYMTE010003071.1 coordinate 1,129, forward strand.
ACCCATATCCCAAAATCCCAACTTTACATCAAAACCGAAACTACGTACACAAAATAATCCTTGTGAGACCAAGAACAAAGCAAGACACCGTAAAGAAAAACAGAGTAACAAAGTCCCTCGCAGACCATTTCCGTACCTCTTTTCCATCAACCCGCAAGCTCTTGGCCCTCCGGAGAGCATCCACTTCCTTCAGCAGATCAAATTCCAATCCCTTCCTCTTCAGCTCCTCCACGCACTTTCCCAGAAGCTTCCCATCTTCCTTCTCCCTCTCCAGAAGCTTCTCCAGGTGACCCTCCACATCAGTCTTGTACCGAACCGCCCAAATCATTCCCAGAGAACATAGCAGCGAGCAGAGCGAAGGAATGTAGGATTTGCTGCAAGAAACGTTTCGCGGGTTCGTGGAGGCGTGAGTGAAGAGGAGGACGAGAGAGAGGGAGGTGCGTGATTTCTTTGCGAACAGAGTCGATTTGGGTCTCCTTGAGACCGACTCTGCCCAGGATCAGCTCCTCCTCTTTGAGCCATTGCTTGAGGAGGAGCTTGTGGGTCGGAGTTTCGGCGATTTGTTGAAGCGGGTGCGCTGGTTTCGACTCCATGATTGGTGGGTTTGTGCTCTGTTCCGCCATGGATTTGTAGCTCCTGTAGAGATAGAACAAAGGATTTTTTTTTTCTTTTTTTTTTCTTTTTTCAGATCTCAACGGTCGACGAGGGTTTCGAATTGTTTGTAACGGTCGAATTGAGAGGGAGAGAATATATAGCACTGTGTTTCCCTGTGAATTTACCATAACGTCCTTTATAGCTGTTGCCAATTCCAACGGTCATGTTTGATTTCTTTTGAGCTATGTATTGGGCTTTGCATAGATTATTAAAGAGCCCAATCCAGTCCATTATAGGCCCATTATATTCTCCTTGGGCTGAGCTTTAATCCCTTATCAGACAAAAGTGCGACCTCATACACATTTCGCCGTCAAATTGCCGAGAAAGCCGTACACTTATTTTCTTGCATTTTCTCAGCAACCAAACAGAAGATTCTCACACCATGAGCTCCGTACGCCTCCACCTCAACTGTCCAATCTCCCAGCCGGTTAATATCCGCCGTCCGATCAATCTGAGCCGGCCGGTGGTTCGGATTGGCGGGAGGAGATCTATCGCCTCGTGTCTCAATGTGGAGGTCGAAGCGCCGGGAAGCTTGGGGAAGGCGAGTTTGGGGAAGAGCAAGGAGGTGATGGAGGCGGAGGCGAGGGTTCTGGTGGGGACGTACGCGAGAGCGCCGCTGGTGCTCGCCAGTGGCAAGGGTTGTAAATTGTACGATGTGGAGGGGCGAGAGTATTTGGACTTGAGTTCGGGAATTGCTGTGAATGCGCTTGGCCATGGAGATGAAGATTGGGTGCAGGCCGTGGTGGAGCAGGCCAATACGCTCACTCATGTCAGCAATGTCTACTACTCGATCCCTCAGGTGAGGTCGTTTTACTGATTATTATTTATTTTTATTTTTTTGAACTTGTTGTGATTATGTTTGGTTGCTGAGAAAATGTTGGAAAAGAAAAGAAAGTTAGGGACTGTCTTGTTGGGTGGCCAATGTGGAAAATTTGTATTAAGGTGTCTCACAAGAGGAGTTATATGAATTGCTGCTACTTTTCACATTTCAGCTTAGATTGCTTCAAAGCATAGTAAAGGTTTTAACTTGATGTTTAAAATCAAACATATCAGGCTCAAAGATTCCAAATTGCTTAGGAGGAAATGACATGAAAAAATGTGTTTCTTTATTGGAAGTTGAAGGGTATGGATTCATCAATTGTCTTAATACACTAGTTGAATGCAGCAATGATGATTTTCATGTCGGTTGATACATGTAATTAGTTGCAGCGGCAAAGTATACCCTTACATATCTTAATTTAGGGGAAAAGATTTTGAGAATGTTTGTTACCTGATGGTCGTTGAGAGAAGTGGTTCCTCCTTTGATGGAAAATGAGAATTCAGGAACAAAATGAAAGTTTTATATGAACTACCCTTATCTTGCTGACAATTTATGTTCTTACTCATAACATACTGTTCATTCATGGGAAAATAGAATTGAGCACCCATTGATGTCAGCAACATGAATTGAGAAATGAAGGCTTTTGATTTTTGATCATATTCGTAGGTATGAAGAAACTAGGTTTGAGGCGTCTTCTCATGGTTGTGTCATTGAACTATAGACACAATCTGTGTCACAATAACATTTTAATTGGTGCATTTATGTACTTGCTCTATTGATCACATTGCTTGAAAAGTAATGATGATATTCAAAATTAGGTATATTTTTGACAAAAGTTAATATCTTTGTATTTGATTGAGACATAAATACTTGCAGTTGTGTGGATAGATTCGAGCTAAGTGAATTAACAGGATGAAGGTCTCCTCAAAGAGAGATGTCAATACATGGAATAAGAGCTAGAGAGTAACTCTGAATCCGAATAAGTGTCTCCTCAAAGCCCGGGAAATGATCCCGGAAAACTAGTCCATTTCGACCAAGCCATATGTGCCATAAAACTGACAAACAAACAGTCACCCAAGCCTCCTTTATATGTTTCCAACTTTTTCTCTATTTCTTGGAAATCATTAACAATGTTGTTGCAGGTGGAGCTTGCTAAGCGTTTAGCGGCTTCTTCTTTTGCCGATCGTGTATTTTTCTCAAATACTGGTACTGAGGCGAATGAAGCTGCTATAAAATTTGCAAGGAAGTACCAAAGACACTCTAACCTCAATGCAAAGGAGCCGGCAACAGATTTTATATCATTTACAAATAGCTTCCATGGGAGAACCATGGGTGCTCTTGCTTTGACAAGCAAAGAACATTATAGATCACCTTTTGAACCGGTCATGCCTGGAGTCACGTTTGTAGAGTATGGAAATATTGAAGCTACAAAAGGGGCTATTAAACCTGGTAAAACTGCAGCAGTTTTTGTTGAACCCATTCAAGGTGAAGGAGGCATATACAGCGCAACAAAGGAATTTTTACAGTTTTTGCGTAGTGCATGTGATGATGCCGGGGCCCTCCTTGTATTTGATGAGGTATGTAAGCACATTCATCTTTTTGGTGGTTAACAGAATTTTATAAAATTTGTTTAGAGACAACCAAAACTCACTAGAAACAGGAAAAGGCTTTAGGTATTACAAAACAAGATTCTTGAACCTTGGAAAGTTTATTAAAATAAGAAATGCTCTATGAAATATATAATGAAAATTCCAAGCTTCTATTGAGGTTTGATATATTAGTTCTCCTTGGAACCAAATAGAGGCTTGGGGATGTTCCAACATTATATTGTTGTATTGCTTCCTGCACACTGATTCTTATGTTTCAACTTTCAAGGAGCTTCTGCAACAGAGCTATTGACTATCCTGTTTACCTGGATTTTATTAGCAGTTTCTTTGTGCGGTAATGGTGATATTCACCGTTATGATCATGCTAATACTATTATCATTATCCGCAACCTTCTTTATTTCTCTTTCTTCATTTTTTTTTTTTTTTTTCAGTTATGGTAATTGTGAGTGTAGTCTTTTTGTTAATGGCGGTTGTTATATAGTGTCCTTGATATTATTATTATTTTTTTGCCGGGATATGGACTACTGTTTAGAGCAACTTTGGGCATTTGTGATTTAGTACCTCCATTATACTATATATGTATGGCTGTCCACTGTGTGTTGTAGGCCTAGGTCAGTGCAAGTGCATCTTGTAGCAAGGAGTTTCTTTTCAGCTACAAACTTAGCCAAACATCCTTTACTAGTTAGTACAAGCTCAGTCCATCGTAGGTTATGAGCTTCAGCCTTCAGGTCAAGTTCATGCTGGTCATAAAATGTGATAATGAAGAAATATCAATTGAATTGAAAACAAACTTAGTTTTTCTGTCATAAAGATATTGTTGTGTTTGGTCGGGGTAGGGAATAGTAGAAGGGGAAGGAATTAATAGCCTGAAATTTTTGTTCTACTGTTATAACTTTTGTTCGGTGTGTACAATCGGTGGAGTTAAAAAAGTGTTGATATTTGCAACGTTTTTTGGTCTTTCATAATGACATTGCAACCATTCTGTAGGTCCAATGTGGTTTAGGGCGAACAGGCTACCTCTGGGCTCACGAGGCCTATGGTGTATATCCAGATATAATGACACTAGCTAAGCCCCTTGCTGGAGGCCTTCCCATAGGAGCTGTATTGGTGACTGAAAGAGTAGCTGTTTCCATAAATTATGGAGACCATGGAAGTACTTTCGCCGGAGCACCCCTCATATGTAACGCTGCCATCACTGTTCTAGAAAAAATCTCAAAACCCAGTTTCTTGGCTAGTGTTACCAAGAAAGGTGAGTACATGAAAGAACTATTATTGCAGAAGTTGGGAGGAAACTCACATGTGAAAGAAATACGCGGATTTGGCCTGATTATTGGGATTGAGTTAGATGTACCTGCTACACCACTTGTGGATGCATGCCGAGATGCTGGCCTTCTGGTACTAACTGCTGGAAAAGGAAACGTAGTGAGGATTGTGCCTCCACTGATCATAACCGAGCAAGAGCTGGACATTGCGGCCGAGATTTTATCCAAATCTTTGCCAGTACTTGATGAGAACTAAAAACTAGGAGAAGAAATTAGAGCTTTAAGTTGGTTTCCATCTGATATAGTTATTGACATTTGAGTTTGTTAAATGGTTTCTGTAAGGAAATAATGTGTATAATTATCATCCATGAAGCTGTGTTTCAGTTTGGTGTTTGGTTTATTAGCTGATTTCATTTTTTAGATTCTTCTTTGTCAATTGTTAAATGTATATTGAACTGTTGATAAATTAAAATTTTGAGCTATAATCGTGTCAATGTCGTTCTGAATGACGAATGTGTGTAGCACAATTCAACATGAGCACGATATGCTAAATACAAATGTACCCGATACTTAATATATTCTACATGATAGATGTACAATGTTTGACACGACACAATTGTAAAATGTGCTAGCTCAAATCCACTAATTCCGTGTTGTGTTCTGTAATTATTACCACACCGATTGCTTGCTCACTTAAGGACTAGATGTAAATATTATTATCAAAATAAAAAGAGAATATTAGATTCTTTGAAGTGTCAACTTCATTCCGTGTTGTGTTCTGTAAATGTTACACACCGATTGCTTGCTCACTTAAGGACTATAGGTAAATATTATTATCAAAATAAAAAGAGAATATTAGATTTTTTGAAGTGTCAACTTCATTTGATAGGTCATTAAAAAAATAATTGATTTAATAGATATTATAGACTAACAAGACAAAAAAAATAACAATAATTGTGTTTTTATTTTTGCTAATTTTCTTAAATTAGATTTTTTTTTTCAAATGATTTTTTAGGGGTTTGCTTGGTGGTTGAGGCAGTGGACCCTTCAGATCTCGCCACGTTACAAATTTCAAAATTTTGAATCATAGATTGATAAAATAATAAAACCCAATATTTTTCATATAATTCTCTTGGGAGTTGAGATCAGAGAGCAGCTTGGAGCCTTCGACACAACACCCTGTAATCGGCCATAGCTGGAACTGGTAGTCAATATATTGGACGGCTCAGATTGGTCTGATCATGGCATCGGCGACGCCGAACAAAATCGAGAGGGCTCACGGCAGCTACGAGGATGCTCTGGATTTCTACACGGAGGCTCTGGCGATGGCCAAGACCAAGCCCCAGAGGATCGCTCTCCATAGCAACAGAGCCGCTTGTTATCTCAAGCTCCATGATTTCAAGAAGGTTCATTTCTCAACTTTTTGTTTGATTTTTGGTAGCAATTTCTTGGGTTTTGTGTTACTTTAGGTGGGTTTTATCTGGATAATCTGTGATGCTTCCGGTGATAGTTCAATTGAAAAAAAGTTAAATTTTGGGGATTTTTCTAAAGAAAAAACCTATTTTTGGTTTTGTCATGATTGATGGGTGTCCTTGTTTGTTTTAAATGATTTTCCCCCCTTTGAAAATTGTTTGATTTTTTTTTTTAATTGACTGATCAATTTATTTCACTATATGTGTAAGTTGAATGGTTTATGATGCTGTGAATGGTTTTCATTTTTTGTGCATTTAAAATTGCAACTGTCAATTTACCCAGAATATTGATCCTTAGGATGCCTATTGAAGTTCTTCAAATCTTTGCATTGCTAGAGGCGACAATTTCTAAATTAAAGGTTTGAATACACAATTGGTATTTGGAGTTTGGTACCCGGAGGTGTTTTTTTTTTTTTTTTTTTTTTTGTAATTTTTTTTTTTTTTTGTATTTTTACTTGTAGATTCTAATTTATAAGACATATTGTATACTTAATATACTGCAATGTATTAGTATGTAACACATTTTTTATACAAATGTCTTTGCACAATATTTATAACATATTCCTCTTTTTGACAGGTAACATATTCTTTTAATTTTTCGCAAAGTTACAAATATGTATCTCTTTTGTAAAATTAAATATTTTATATAGTATAGCAATTATGTGCCAGTGAAATATATACTTAAATATAGAAAATCATTTATACAAGTGTTCGATCATGTGTGATGCACATCACAATTTTAACGCAAAACTAATAATTATAAGTATTTTTACGTTTTAGAAGTGAGTTTCAATTTTTATCCTGTTCATCGTTAGCTTACTATTAATTATAAAATACATATGTCCCATGCTATTCTTGATGAAATATTGGCCCCAAAATGAAATGACCTAGAAACAAGGTTTAAGGGTGATGATTGAAAAGAGAGGGACAATAGGACCCCATATACTTGATTTATAATTATAATTATTTTAAGATCAAGCAAAATACATTGTCCCTCATTTTAATTCTCAAACTTCCAAAACCAAAATCTATATATACACACACAAGTGGTCATACGAGTGCGGCAAATTGTTTTAGAGATAAGCTGAAACTTTTCGACAACGATCAATAAACACAATAGTTATAAGAAATTTTCTATTTGCGATGAATTTAAGTTTTTCGATGATTGTCCTAAAAAAATGTTTGTTGCAGATAGTTCACCGCATATAGTGACATAATTTGAAAATTCATTACATTTTACAGATAGTTTGCCGCATATAATTGTCTGTATTAAAAATTTCACAATTGCAAATCTTTAACAATTATTGTATCAAAGAGATAATTCTATCTAACGCAATGTCATTGCTAATTATAAGGTGTGACGAAAGTCAATATATTTATGATACACTTTTCTATTGTATATCACACAATTTATTGCAAATAACACGCAAGAACATATGCATTGTTTGAAAATCTTAGCATCTTTATTAAAACGATAAATTATTAATGTTTCAAGTAGAATTCATATACACACATCTCATTTAAAGTGTTATCAAATTTATGGAATTTGAAAAATCTTTTTCCATGTGGTTGATGGGCACAAGTTGAGACATTATTTATTTACAGTTTTTATGTAAACAAAGATTTAAAAAATTTTAAAAAAATTGTGTTATGAAGTGTAACAATATACACATTTAACCACAATTATAATAGAGTTGTTTATGACTACTAAATAATAAACCACGAATTACTCTCACGTGAATCAGTCAAGTATAATAGTTCATTAGCTATTATCTTCATTGTTAAGTGGCATCCTAATATTTTATAACAATATTTTGACATCAAACAACAATATGTTATATAAAACTATTAGGCTTATTTTTGTTAATGCTTTTGATGCTCTTGTCAATCATTTTGTTATTTTTATTTCTTAATTATGCAATAAAAAAATTCCATCACATATATATATATATATGTGTGAACTTATTTATTCATTCATTTTTTATGTGAGTTTTTTTCAAAAAACAATAAATGTGTGAGTTTATTTATTTAATTAATTAATTATATATTTTGATATAGAGTCACTAAGGGACCCTCAAATTTTCTTTTCTTTGCAACTTGTGGAGCGTCAACGAAGAGACGGTACCGCCAATATTGATCTCTCTTTTTAAAAATATATATTTTAAAATTATTAATTGAGTCACAATTTAAAAACTATAATTAAAATGGTCAATTTTGTAATTCCAATAGCACCTAATTTTGGACTATTCCATAGCGTGTGGGGTCACTTAATTACAAGTTAATTCAATAATGATTTTGTGTTTAGTATGATACTTTTTTTTATTGGGGTTTTGATGTTTACACCATCTTAGTTATTTACTCTCTTTATTTTTATTTTTTCAGAATCTATAAACACCTTTTAAAAATATTTGGTCCGTTGGAATTAGGTTTATGGTATTTTTTCTCTTTTTTTTTAGTCAAAAGTATTGAAAGATTCAAGAGAAAACAGTGAAAAAGGAGACTTGTCATCAACTTTTTCATTACAGGATTTTGTGGCTTTGGAACTTATTGGAATAAATATTCAAAAAGTATTTTGGAGTTATAGTTACACTTTGGTAGAAGAAGAAAAAAACGTATTTTTGCTGATAAAAAAATGGTTAAAGATAAATCTAATTAATAAAATTAATATGTGAATTTGAACCATTAAGAACTTATATATGCACACCTAATATACAATATTTCATGAGTTTTGTAATGACCCAACATTATCTTGAGTGGATAATTAGGAGCTATTTATTTATTTTTATTATTATTATTATTTATTTATTTTTGTCATTTGATCTACTATCTTTGCATTGAGTGTCCACTAATTTAAGTTTGAGTTAGAAAGATTAAAAGAGTTGCAAATCTTCATGTGATTACCTTATTGAGTGTCAACTCACTTAAAATTGAGATCATCTAGCTTTATCACAATTGCATTACTTTGGAATTCAAAATCAAGACCTCTAATTATATTGGAACGACATCTGCTAGTTAATTAACACATTTAGTGATAATACAATGTATAATTATTAGTTTATCTGCAACAACATTACATGCCAATGTCTTTTACGAATGTGTTTTATATAGATTAGATCACTAAGTAAAGAACGTCGTAGTATGTGTATATATAAATATATTTCGAATTATAATGCAAATATTTTTCTAGTTCTTGATCCTTTTATATTTCTGAAAATTGAGTATTTCTCTTTTCTTTGACAATTAGTAGGTCCAAAATTCATGATAAGTATAGTTTTTTTTTTTTTTTTTTTTTTTTTAAGTTAATGATAAATATAGTTAAAATTGT
>JAYMTE010003072.1:0-10268 GCA_036897545.1 Pelargonium fulgidum
ATGGGAAGACCTAAAAAAAAAGAAGAAGAGGTTCCGGTGCTTCATTATGTTGTAAGACTGCTTATATGTCATTCTTTAGGTTGCACTTATAGATAACATAGTATATTTAGTGTGATGATGTACTCTATTCATTTGTTTTCCATTTAATTACCATGTTTAGTGTTCATCTTCATTATTCATAATTATAATCATTGATTTCTTGAAATTCAGCAAATACTTCTATTGGATGAACATTCTGTTTACTAATTCGTAGGTTGCTCGAGGTCAGATTGAACAAGTGAACAATATAATAAAGAGGCTTGCAGCACCATCTTTTCCTGCTCCGTTGACCACAGCCTCAAACCAAACGTCAGAAGCGTCCATGGTGTTAGATCAAAACTTGCCTTCAGTTCAACCAAGCAGCACCCAACCTGTGGTTTCTTTTGCCCCTGTAAAAACTAATGTGGAAGAAAACAAGAAAGCAGCAGCTGCTGCTGTTGCTGCTAAGCTTGCTGCGTCTACGTCATCTGCACAGATGCTGACTGCTGTCCTTTCATCCCTTGTTGCAGAAGAAGCTGCCTCTATGAATGGTGGTTTTCCCACTGCTTTATCCATGTTCCCTCAAGAAAAACGGGCCAAACTAGACAATCCATCAGCTAATTCAGAAATCGGCAATTCTGACATGAGCAGTTCAGCTTATTATGCACCCTTCCAACAGCAGCAAATGAACAACGCTGCACATGCGCCATCCACAACCATGCAGCCCATGTCCCAAGGCAATCAGATGCAAGCACAGTTTGCACCTCAACAGACTTCTGCAAATCCTCAAACCAATCAATTTGTCCAATCTGGTGGCCTCATGATGGGAGCAATGCCTTACGGATATGCTGCAAATACACTGCCGCCTCCACCACCCATGCTTCCACATATTGCTATGGGTTTGGCTAGGCCTACTCAGCCACCACAGCAGCCACAGCCGCAGCCTCAGCAACAACCAGCTACTGGAGGATATTATCGGCCACCGGGAATTGGGTTCTATGGACAAAGTCATCAGCCGACACCACCACAAGTACCTAGACAATGAAAATGTCAGGTCAATGGGTCTTTGAAAAAGAACCATTGGAGATTGTATTTTATGTGGAAAACCTTAAATGAGTGTAGGCACAACCTCAGCATGCAGCTTCTTGAGGAAAGCATCAAGGAGGTAGACATTCTTGTGGGGGAAGACCTTGTGTTATTATGTAAATTATTAGTAGAATTTCAGGCTTAGACGAAGCTAAACCGGCCATTTCATGGTCCAGTGCCCATTTACTTCATCCCCACCCTACCCTAGGGCATCATGGACAACTGAAATTTACCTTTAACAAACCATATCTTAATGTTACATGTTTATACTGTGTACTGTATTATACTGCTTTGAGAATAGAGAACCTAACCTGTCTGGGGCAGATTATTATGCAGGCTCTCCAATCGTATTCAATAAGTTGATCCTTTTAGCAGCCACATTCTACTATTTACTGCCTGCTTTATTTGTTGGTTGAGTAAGGTCATCAATTTTATTATATACTGTGAAGCAATTCTTGCACCAATGAATGGTTAAGTTTACAAAATTCACCGGAATGATGATGCTGAGATGACAGTTTTCATGTTTTGGTCAATGTTGAAGCCCTATTTCTTTGACCACTCAGACATGACACTTTTTATTAAACAATTAAAGTGTTTATCAATATATTTTAGTACACATTGATTTTTTCAATTACGAATGTTTTATGTATTTGAAGAATAAATTAGTCCATTCCTAAAAAAAAGTAAAAAAAATAAAAAAAATGTTTTTGATTGGATTGCGTAGCAGCACCAACCAAACAAAGGATTCGTGTCTCCTGGTGTGGATTATCCTAATCCACCCCAATCCGCCAAACATAGTTTTTTTTTGGATACTTTTCCGCCGTTGTCCAAACGGTCCATTTAGTAGGCATTACAAATAACGTACCAAAGCGTCAAGGCCAGTGTGCCTTTCGAAGATGTCCTTCTCTGCTCTCACAGAGATACCAGATTTCCGAAGGCCCCAAATTTGAATCACTAGAACCCTGCAACTTCAAGCACTCGCTTTCATTTCCTCTTTCTCCTCATTGTGTATACTTATAAGTATTATATATATTTTTCACCAATAATCGTGATCAATAAACAAGTCAATCTCTCGCTCCAACTGTGGTTGCTTAGCTCCGGAGGTTTCTGTATCACATTCCTTGCTTCTTAAGCTTTTTTTTCTTCTGAATTTTGTATCTATATGCGTGCTTAGTTAAGGGTTCTGGTGAATTTTGGTATCTGGCCATTTCTGCTTAAAAGATCCTGGTGAGTTTTTATTTTTTCTTCTTTCGGTTTTTAGGGCTTTTGAAGTTGAAGTATGTGTTCTTACATGCAATTTCAGGTGGGTTGCATTTGAAATTTGAATGATTGTTTTGTTGGGAGTAGTTAAATCAACTGGGATTTGGGAGCTGCTGAAGTAATTTGTAGTGCTAGTGTAAGAAACTATATTCATGACATCAAGGACATTGAGGAGGAGGCTCCACAATGGGGAAGTCGATGGGAGAAGGCACGAACATTACAATACCTCGGATGTGGATGGTTTAAATGAGCCTCTTCTTGGGAACTATGATCTTAATTTAGATGATAGCCGGTCCAAGGTCAGCTCTTGATCTTAATGCTAATTTATTTGGTTAATCCATCAAAGGGTGAACATATCATGTTTTCGGTATTTCATATATGTATTTTAACTTATATTTTGCTGTATTTAGGCACGGACGCTTGAAGATATCTGGGATGACGATAGGAGTAAAGAAAGTCTTCATTGGACCTCTTTATTCTCACAATTGGTTGCACAGTGGGCACAATGGTTTGGTGTGCTACTTTGCTCACTCTTCTTTTTTTTCTTTTTCTGGTTTACAGTAATGCTTATGGATGTATTACTAGTATAATTTACACTAACTTATGTTGCTTGCATATGATGGATACTACTCCTTTTAATATGGTATCTAGATCCAAGTTTAGGAGAAACATAATATTAAGTTATTAACCACTCTGTAGCAGTGGACTTATTTTTTCAAGTGATCATTCCGTCACTGTAAGATTTATGTAACACATAGTTAAAAGTACGCTTGTGTGTAGTGTTTTATTACATAATAGTGTAGAAGATGTTAAGCTTTGTTTCATCTGAATTAATTTTAGATGGGACTATGGCAGTTGTTTAGCCGATGACAACTCAATATTCGTCTTTGCAGCCCGTATTGTCCTCGGATCTGGGTCTGTTATTTGGCGTTTTTTGCCCTTTCCATCCATCATCGGTGATGGATCATCTAAAAGGATGCTTCTATCTCCCTTGACTCCTCTACAGGTACGTTCATTGATTCCATTGGTTTTCTTAAGTCCTACCATTCTGTTCCACTCTCTAGATTTAAACTATGTGGATTGTTTTTACACTTGAATGTAAACTGGTATGCTATATATTGATAAGCATTTAATTTCTTTTCTTTTCTTTTTTTCTTTCTGATTAGGAGTTAGAACTAAGCACTTTTTTTATAAGAAAAAAATTTGTGAGATTTCTACTCCTATGTCTTAAAAGTAGGTATGTGTGTGCACATAACAAATTCAATTTGAACTTGTTTGCTCCAAGATCCGAAAGTTATTACATGGATTCACATGATGAGAAAATTTCAAAGTAACCAGTCAATCAGCATGGTTGAACTGAACCTGGGACTCTGATTTGGGTAGACATGTTGCTGGTAGTGGAGAGCAAATAGTTTCAGCCATAGTACTTCTAGTCTGGGACCAGCAGATCTGTTGAGGTAGTTAAGAATATGATCTAAGAATTTAATCGATGTTATGTAAGCAAGTGCTTAGGTTTGTGAATTTCTTAGTCATGGAGTGAGAAATTTGTCAATGGTTTCTTGATGTTAGTCCGGAAATCTATTTTTTATAATTTATTTTTGTAGAAACTGGGGAATGTGCTTGGGTGTAACGTGGGAGAGGTGTCCTATTTGATTATGCCAGTCCTATTTGCTCTCATTGATGTGAAATGCCGAGTGATAAATGAATGGGAAGGAAAACCTTGGAATTTGTTTCATGGAGTGAGATGTAGGTCGATTAAAAGGGATTGTTGCTTGTTTCGGGTGATAGTAAGTACAGTGGGTATGTGAATCTAGGAACTGAAACTTGAGTGCTTATTTTTGTACGAGACCTGACTGGTTGTAAATTAAAGGTTGGTTAGCTTATGTATGATTCCTTGTCCTCTTTCATGTACTTCCTACTTTCTTAAAGGTAAAAGATTAATCCTATACAAGCATATTTCCTTTTTGCTTGTATAGGAAATTTGCTTAATTCTTTTGTGTGATAAATTGAATACGGTATTTTGCCTACTGTGGAAATGAAGTGGCTCTTCTAGGAAAATTTTGGTGGGAATGGGACTTTTTCTAAGGGAGTATTTTCATCTAATTTCCTTATAGGATTGATTGACAAATGGATTAAGCATATTTCCTTTTAGCTTGTATAGGAATAATCCATTTCCTTTTAGATGCATAAAGTTGAGAGAATAATCTAGGGTTTGGCAAGAGAGGAAATGTATCATATTCAAGGCCTTATGTGTGGCGTCGATTGGTATTAGGTGGCCTGTAAATTAAGATAGTGTAGATCTCGTATGTCCCTACTGGGTTTCAAATTTGAAATTTCCTTTTCCTTGATCAACTTATTGTATTATAATTCGGCATTAGATTAAAAGGATGCATGGTTTCAACTGTTGCTGCATTTGTCTGCAGAGTTGTTGCACTATTAGGAATTTTTGCGACTATCACTTCTCAATCTGCCTTGTTATTGCTAAAACTTTGCATATTGCTACTATTTTAGTAGTTTGGGAAGATTTCAAGGACACAGGGCCTCCTGTTTTGAGGATAAGAAGTTAGTGATGTTATCTTTTAGGATGCTAGTATTTAGGGTTCTTTTTTTTTTGTTATTCCATTTTTATTTTAATTTTCAGTAAGTATAAATATTTATTTATTTATTTATTTTCTTGCTCGATATGTTTATTTTATTTTATTTGGGGAGTTTGGCTTCTCCTGTTCTGATTTATGTTCTGTCATGTGCCCTTTTACCAAAGCTCTTATATCTTTTTTTGTATGGTTCATTTTATGCCTAGTTTGTTAATGTCAGTTTCATTACTTATGCTGTAAATTGGTGTATTTTCAGGAAGAAAGACTTAAAAACTTAAAGCAAAGGCTGGAAATCCCTTTCGATGGTTCCCGTTTGGAGCATCAAGTACGTTTGGAGCTGTTAGACATTTTTCTGAATATGTTAACTTTTGCGCCATCCCTTTGGTATATGTTTGAGTTCTTTATTAGTTACACATGCGTACTCCAAATTTCGAGGTAATATAAATGGCGAAATTCATAACCAACCTCTTTTGAAAAGTCACGTTATTTTGCTTAATGGTGCACCATTGAAGTTTTATCAAAAGGAATTCCACCAATGTTTTAAATGTTGGCCACACCATGTTGTGAAATTTTTGTTTGACTATGCTCAAGATCTCATGCCATTTGTCTGCCCTTGCATCTGCTTTATCCTTGTTCATGTATTTGCGATATCGCTGCATTATAACTATGCTGAAATTCATGTTGCATGGAAGAACACGAGTTCAGTTATTAACTATTCATTAATTTTATATATTGGTCCTGTTCTTGTTGACTCAATATTCACTTGTTTGGAAAACATAATAAGGATTCATGTTTTCTGATAATGTTGTGCTTAGGAGGGAATTGAAGTATTTATGATAGTCCGATTTCCAAGTGGATGCATGGAAGAAATATGAAAACTGAATTAGCATATTTATTTTGTTAGTCATAGATATTCTTGATGTCAACTCATAGTTTATGAATTTATTGTATGCTTCACATACTCAATAGAGTTTCAGTATCTGTTATACTGTTGTGAATTTGAAAACTAGTGAAACTAAAACTTCTGCTTTCCTTGTACTAACATCTTATTGTTAATTTTGAAAATAAGATGCAATTTTTTTTAATTATTCAACTTGGTTTACTCTTTCAAGTATGATGAAATCTTTGACTTTTGGGGGTCACAGGATGCTCTTAGGCAATTGTGGAGGTTGGCTTATCCTAATAGGTTACTCCCATCTCTGAAAACAGAACTATGGAAGGAGATGGGATGGCAAGGTTCAGACCCTTCAACAGATTTTAGGTGTGTAGAGATTTTCTCATGAAAGCTGGTTTCTGCTGACCTCAATGTGCAGACTTTTGTATTATAAATGTAAATTAATTTGTTTCTTTTTTCTTGACGCAATTCAAGGGGCGGAGGTTTCGTATCATTGGAGAACCTTATATTTTTTGCCACGAAATATCCGGTTTGTTTTGTTCTCTTCAAATTATGTGCATTATATAATATTTGATCTATTTGCACAAGTAATTGATATATTATGTGTGCCTTGTATCACATTTTATGCTTTCACAACTTGTTCCATTCTGTTAACCATGTGAATCCAAAATCTTAGCTATGGTTAAACCATATTAATTTGGTTTCCTTTTTTTTTTTTTTTTTTTTTTTTTTTTTTTTTTTTTGTGTGTGTGTGTGTGTGTTTAATTGTCAATCTCATGTACAAAAGTCAAAAATCACTTTCCCCTTTCCTAGCTCATTTGGTGTGAGCTTTCTCTGTTACATATCTGGTGTTGTTTTTCCTAATATCTTAATGGTCTCATTTTAATTATATGTGCATCAGTAAATAGGTTAATGAAAGCAAAGACAAAAGGCAATTGAATGTGAAGTACAATCAAATATGTAGGGCATTTGGGTGCATTTTATATTATTTTTATTATTGAGTCTAGAAGCTCTCTTGATGGTACAGCATTTAGGGAATGGTGTTTTGATGTGAGATAGTGTGACTATCGTGAGTTAGTTGGCTAGTATTGTCATGCTTTGTGGAAAAATGAGGAAAATACTCAGAATTCAATAATTATGTTTCATTTGGTGGTGCAACTGTTTTGTTTTCGTTGTTTTCTTTTATGGGTGTACCTTTGACTGATAGAAATGGTTTAGAAGGGATATATATTACAATCATTGTATCCAGCTGTTGAAGATTTGTCTCCATCATCAATGCTGCTATATCTGCACCATCATATATATTATATGGTGTAGTTGAAATTTCAGCTTGTTTGGAAATGTGGCTAGCAGAAGGTGGTCTAGGTTGGTCCTAGATATACCAGGAATCTTGGTTTTCATGTTTACATTAGTGTAACTGATTTTACTAATTTAATCTGTTGGGCCCAGGAGAGCATTAAAGGGTTTTAGGTTTCAGTAAAACTTAGGAAATGGGGTTAGTTTCTTTTTGTTCTGTTTTATATGGGAAATAACTGGACAACTTAATTTCTAATATGCAAGCTTTTTACTGATTTGATATATGTCACAGGTAGATAAGGTTTAAACTAAATAACACAAAATAAGGATCTAAAATGAATTTACAATTGTAATGGTCGACAATAATCTGTAGTTGCTGTAACCTGGAGTCTTGCACCCTAGAAAGGCTAACATCAAAGTAAATGGTGAACAGGCAACAGGCTGAAAAAAAAAAAAAAAGCAGGCTGGAGTCACGGGTGCAGAGGGGTGACCAAGCTTTCAGAGTTGTTTCTTTTTATTTTTAGAGTGAATACTTAGATGGACATATTTTTTGCCTTTGAAGAGATTCCAAAGTCTTAAGACGTGTGCTTAGTAGGTCACTTTGTGGTGATAGGAATGAGGCGATTTTAGCAGCAAAAGTTGGGTATACTCCTATCAAATATTGGAAAAGGCAAAACCATCTGTGGCTTGGACATTTTCAATGCAAGGAGGTTAGCGAGTCTGCATGGGTGAGAAATTCAGTTTGGATAAACTAAAAGGAGTAGAGGGAGACCATAATTAACATGGAAGAATTAAAAATAAAGATGTGATAATGCAATACTTTGGATGAGATAGCCTAGATAGGATGGAGCAAACTAGGAGAGCAGAAGTGAAAGAATCCTAGTAGTTTTGTTAAAGGATTCATGTAACCAACGACAACTTTGCTTGGGAAATGGTTTGATTGTTGGTAAGTTTCTTGTCTATATAGTGGAACATGTGCAAGTGAGAAGGGCTAGCCAGATATTTGCTTGCTATTTACATTGAACATGCTCATTTGGAAATCTAATTGTTTATGGTTTTGGAGAAACTTAGAGGTCTGTATATATTAGAGACAACTGTTATAATTTCATAGACTTTTCAATGTAATGAAATGTGGTTTGTTTTATCTTCAACAGGACTCCTTCCAAAGACTGTTGCACAAACGAGATGGAACCAGAGCTGAGTGGGAGTATCCCTTTGCTGTCGCTGGGATCAACATTTCTTTTATGTTGGTCCAAATGTTAGATCTTCAATCAGGTTAGAGAATTGTTAAAATAATCCTTCTGTCTCCCTTATATTACTTATTGACTTCCTAGTAAATGAAATGTGGGTGGATTTCTACTAATGGAGAATCAGCAATATTTTTTACAAATTGATCATTCAACGTTGCTTTCTAATTTTTTCCTGAATAATATGGGGATGTTCTGTTCAGTGCTCTCTTGGTAACTGTGGAAGAAAAGTTAGTGTTTGACGAAAGGAGTAAAGAACCACTGAGCATTTTTCTCTATGGCTAATAGTTCATTGATATCATATATAGTGCTGGGCTATTTCTTATTTATCTTTATGTGTTGCTGAATCTTTAGTGCTTGAACATAAGAAGACAGCATGTTATGATATTATTGCAGGAAAACCATCCTCTTCAGCGGGAATTAAGTTTCTGGACTTGCTCAAGGAAGATGAGACGGCATTTGACAACCTATTCTGTGTAGCCTTTGGAATGATGGATGCTCAATGGCTTGCAAAGCGTGCCTCGTACATGGAATTTAATGTAACTTAATCAACCAGTATATGGTCCTTTGAGTTTATATACTCTATTCTGAATTCTTTCCTTTAACTGCCACTGCATGTTTTCATTGTTTTCCAGGAAGTTTTGAAGTCTACCAGAACACAGTTAGAGCGAGAGCTTGAACTTGAGGATATCTCTAGCGTGAGAGATTTACCAGCATTTAACTTGCTGAGAAGTTGATTGGACATTCGTTCTGTGAAAACTATAATGCATCTTTTCTCAAGTTGTTTATACCTAAATTGCTGAAATACTACATTAGTGCACTGAATATCCTCTTACAATGAAAAATTAAGCCAAGTTGCATTAAGTTTTGGCTTTAAAAATTCTTCAGAAAGTGATTCAAAGTTAGATTTGTTACTAATTCAAGGAATAATATTTAGCTGTCGATTTCTTTTTTTCAGTTTCCTCGATTTCGGTTCACTAAACCAATGTCTTGATAAATATCACAATTCAACAAATAACAGTCAAAAGCCTCACGTACCACAAATTGGATAGTTGAGTTTATAATAATTCGAAAATGAATGTGTGAGATACAAGTCACTTTCAATGTAATAGAATCCAGATGAACAACAATTAATATCATCAAGTCATTCTTTCACTGGGCTCCTCGCTAGGTGTCGAGAACCTATTTACACGTGAAGATGCTTTACTCACCTACAAGAAAAGTGTAACAATTAATTTAAAATATGAATTCCCAATAGTATATTTATAATAATTTAGTTGGTATGCGTTGAGTTCGTTCTAAAACTGAGGGAGTAGTTTGTAAATATTAAAAGTAATGGCATATTCACTTATATGTGTTGTTTTTACCTGTTCCTCCCAATCAGTTCGTGAAGTAATGTAACCAAGCACCGAGGATTGAATTACAACTCCAAGTAACATTCCAATCCATATACCCTGTCAAATTAAACAAAACAAAACAGAACATTCTAGTTATAGCCAGTTGAAAAGAAATTGAGAACAATATTTGCATACATGTAAACATTCAGAAACTAAAGATATGTACCTTCACTTTCATATCAGCAACGTATCCCAGAAGAAGACCTAATGGGAGCCCAATCACATAATAAGAGCCTATATTAACATAAGCAACCATACTTTGCCGACCCGCACCAATAGAAACTCCTGCAATGCATGCATGTATGGGTATCAGAAACAATAATGTACAAAAAATAGATGTGCATATAAGCTATATAGTGATAATAGGAAGAACAAAACATTCCTTCAACTAAAATACATGCCTGAGAGTACGGATTGGACACTGTTTAGTAGAATCGAAAAAGCTAGTAAAACTGAGAGGCTTGACACAAATTTC
>JAYMTE010003073.1:0-10266 GCA_036897545.1 Pelargonium fulgidum
AAAAAGTTTGTAGAAACCAACAAAAGTGCTTTTATGTTCTAAAGCAAAAGCAAACTAAATTTGAATTTCTATTTTCTCACATATATATGTTATAAGTAAAATGACCAAAATGTACATGTATATATATATATATATATATTAATATACAAGAACAAAAACTTATTTTATAACTATGTCAAACAATATTTGGATCCGTCATTGTTAAAATTATTCTAAAATTTAGTATATTTTCTATCTATTTTTGCATTAAAAAACTCAACTTTTGTATTAGAACAATCGACCTTTGCACTAACGAAGTTATTTTTTTTTTCTTTCTAAATGTCAAATTTTTGCTAAGAACAATCGATCTATATGCTAAGAAGGTCAACTTTTTTATAAGAACAATCAAACATTTGTTCTAAAAATGTCAACTTTCCTTTTTCAAATATCAAGTTTTTTTCAATAACAATCAACTTATTTACTAAAATATCAAAATAAGAGGGACAATATAGACAATCAACACGTCAAAATTGGGGGCATCTATGGAATACAATTTTTTTTATCTCTCTACTTTTGCTTCTATGTCAAACAGAAGCAAAAAAAAAAAAAGTTTATCCAAAAATCATAATCATTACAGAAGGTACCCAGAAGCTCTCTGTAAGCAAACATAACAGTTAAATTTCATCCCTGCCACAATCTTACATGGCAACCAATAAATGAAATTGTCAGTTCGAAAAATCATGCAACATTGTTACCAAACAAGTCCTTAAACTTTTTTTTTTTTGACAGGAAAACAATAATTAAACTTTGATAGCTATATTTTTCTCAAGATGGGAAATCAAAATTCTAAACAAAATTGAAGTGGATATGTCTTAAATAGGATTTTATTTTTTTGGAGAAGTAGGAAAGATAAACTTAAGTAGTTAATTAGGAAGTTGCAATATTGTTTTTCTCTACTTATTTATTTATTTATTCATATAATTAACGTTTTTAACACAAATTTTATAGTTAATAATTTAAAGAAATGAAGTAAATTAAATTGACCAGTGACTTTTGTGTCATCAGTAGATTCAGTGTGGTGTGTACTCCTGTAATAGTCCATATCTCTGGGTTAGGATGCCGATTGATCCAATGATATACTGACACGTCAACACTAGCATCAGGCTCGTCCATTCTCTTCGCGTACTGTACCAATTCCAGGACAAAATGGTTTCCCAGAAGGTAAGATGGATAAAATCATCAATGGCCACGACCACGAAACCTAAGTACACAAATTGAGTTCGATAAAATCTACATCCGATCCTCCGAAGGGAGGTTCTTCACATATTACCTCCCAATTTGATATATTTTTTCAAATCCAACTCCACTATCCGCTTTTCTTCTTCTTTTCCTTGATCTGGAAACTCATTTCCTCACTGTTTCTCTCTGATTATCATTTCTAATTTGTAGTGCAGATCTACAGCGCAGTCTCTAAATTTTCTGTAGATTGATTCTCACTTTCTCAGATCTTGTTCTCTACGATCTGTTGCAGTTTCTTTGCGGTTGATGCTTGAAAAGTTGGAATTTTTCTTCCTCCCGCGAGAACTGTAAAGTTGAATCTTCACATCTCAGTTGGTTTTTCGTAATACCCATTTCCCAATTTGTGAAATTCAGCTGCTGTGTGGTGAAATTCATCGAATTTGAGCTTCTGGGTGTCATTTGCAACTGTCGCCAACATTTAGGGTTTTCATCGTCCAATTTTGGTGTTGGGGGTGGCTGGTGGGCGTTTGTGTGAATGGATTATAGCCGGGACGGTGGTAATGTTGTTCAGATAATGGCCGGAGGGGGGGACAATTGGATGCAGGGGGTGGTGGACCCGGCGGTTTGGGCAACGGAGGACGAGTACCGGGTCTGGAACAATGGGGACGCGCCGCCGGGGACGCCGTCGAACTCGAGCTACGACCAGCGACCGTCGCAGACGCGGTCCGGCAGCGAGCCGCCGAACAAGAAATCGAGAAACTCCCAGGACGCAACTTCCTCAAACCGGTCCAAAGCGATCGGGAAAATGTTCTTTAAGACCAAGCTGTGCTGCAAGTTCCGGGCCGGGACGTGTCCGTACGTCACCAACTGCAACTTCGCTCACAGCATCGAGGAGCTCCGCCGGCCGCCGCCTAACTGGCAGGAGATCGTGGCGGCCCACGAGGAGGAGCGGGGGATATCTTCGGAGCCCCGGGAGGAATTTCAGATTCCGTCTGTTGGGTCCGCTGCATTTACTGTGGAGACCCCCAGGTCGTATAAAGGCCGGCATTGCAAAAAGTTCTACACCGAGGAAGGGTGTCCATATGGGGATAATTGTACATTTCTTCATGATGAGCAGTCGAAGAACCGAGAGAGTGTGGCCATTAGCCTCGGTCCTGGAGGCTATGGTGGCGGTGGCGGTGGAGGAGGAGGAGGAGGTGGTGGAGCTCGAGATGGTGGTGGAGGAGGAGTAGTAGTTGGTGGGGGAGGTGGAAGTGGAGTAGTGATAGTAGCTGGAGCTGGAGCTGCATCTAATGCTAAGCCATCAAATTGGAAAACAAGGATTTGTAACAAGTGGGAGATAACAGGGTACTGCCCATTCGGAAACAAGTGCCATTTTGCTCATGGGGCTGCAGGTATGAATGAGTTGCATTTATCGTATTCTTGTTAAGGTAAATATTAAATTGTGACTTCATTGATTGATGATCTTTACATTTGTTATTTAGAATCACCATGTTAGGTACAAATGATGGTGTAACTATGAGATAGAACTAACATTCTCTTGAATATGATGCTCTGTTTTCACTTAATTTGAAAAAATTATTAGCTTGCTTGAACTTTCCCTCACAGGACATTTGTTTTCCTTAACTAGGTAATGCCTCATTATTGAACAATTTGGCTCTTAGGAGAGAATTGTGTTCATCCTAATCTGATTCCTTTTTTTTTAATTTATTTTTTAACTAACATGCCCATAATTGATTGCTTTTGAGATGCTAGTTTCAGTAAGGAAAGTTCTTTATTGTGTTACTATTTATCTAACATGTGGATTCTTTAACCGTTAACTTTCCTTTTTTGTTTTTCAGTATATATGAAAGATAATTGTGTACTTCTCCTTGGTGTAAAATTTATGAGAGATCTTGGTTTTATGAACCTTTTAATTGCATTTATTGCCATTTTCGTTTGTTTCTTAAATGAGAACTACACATGAAATTCCATATTAGAGCTCAAGTATGATAACTGTGTTTTTGTATCTAAAAATCTTGGATGGAATTGAATCTCTCGAGCTCTCCTTTCTTTGAAGCTACATTGGGCTGAAAGTAGCGTTCTAGATTGGTAGTTGCTTAAATTGAAGCATGAAATGAAACTTGGAGTGCAAATGTCCTCTTTATGGCCTTGAAGCTTCAGTGTTATAAGAGCTTCTTGAAGTGTAATAAGCTGTTTGACCCTTTGTTTATTGTGGTGGTTAGGTTATAATTAGATGAATCAAAATAAAAAGCGGTAAACCCATGGGATGTATGATGAGCTAAGGCTCTGCATCTAGTCAATGAACTTCTAAATATACACATAAGATAAAGGAAAGAAATGGAAAAAACTTAAGAATAATGTCTCAGTCACCTCTAGGCTAAGGTTATACTTCATTATCAAAGATTATTCTGCTATTCTATATCTAAACACGCTGATCTATGCACAGAGAAACCTCCTTCCAAATTACATACCTATTCCTTTATGCACCTTGTGTCAGGGACTAGGCCAAGCTGTCTAATCTGACTAAAGAGTACTAATCTGTTCCAAAACTTGATCTATGTACCTGACCCCTGCTTTGAGAAGTCCAAGGGAGGCATATGCTTTACATTAATGAGAAAGACAAGAATATGCGCTTCTCAATGATTAAATTATTAGCCTCTTGTCAAGCACCTCAGCTTGATTTTTGAGTAGCCATAAGAATTGTTGTAGAGGTCATATCTTCTTTCTCCTACCAATGTCACCATTGTAATTTGATTAGTTGTTGGCTCTTGTAGAAATGGAATACTGTAATCTCGGTACCTTTTCTTTGAGTATCACATTGGATTGTTCACATATTGTATAAGCATGTGCTTTTCTAGCTTATACTCAGTACAAGTGATACAGTTGTAGACTTGTAGGGCAGGATCTCAGATGTGACATAATTAGCATGATCTGGTTACTTGCATCTGAGCACCAATTGACGAGTAGCATGTCTGAACAGTTGTACAATATTAAGAGCATAGTTTTTGGTTGGTGGTTAAGGTTAAGTTGTTTATGTTCCTTAGATTATCAGGTTGTCAGCTTTACTGTGATGTAGGATCATTAAAACATCAACCACTTATTGGTGCTTATTCTGTTGTGGAGTGGGTGTTGTGGTTGATAAATTTGTTATCGCAATGTGATAGTAATGTTCTTATCGTAATGCTATATTATAAATTTGGGTTATCTTTAACTTTCTTGTTAATGTTATGAGAACAGAGTTGCATAAATATGGTGGGGGCCTTGTGGATACCGATGCTAGAGATTCTTCTACAGCACCTCCTGACTTGAAGGCGGGAGGAGTGCCTTCAAAACTTCAAGCAGATACTGTGGTCGCATCAGTCACATCAGTTCCTCATTCAGATGGTTATCATATGGGAGGTCCATCACAAAGGCCATCTCTTGTAAATCAGAGGCCGGGACAGAGAGCTCATCAGAAATGGAAAGGTCCAGACAAAATCAGCAGGATATATGGCGACTGGATCGACGACATTGAATAACATGGAATTCTGCTCCAGCAATGTGTAGAAGAAAAATGACGGGAACTTGCATATATCCCTGGCTAGAAAAGCTATTTGAAGAGTAATCATTTCCTTTGACGAGGTTACTAGGTAGCTTCGACCTTTTTGAAGAGAGACTGTTCTCTACCGGTTTTCACTTCCACTATTCAAAAGTGGAAGCTTAATGTATTACTTTTGTAGTCTGTCTTGTTGCCAAATATATGTTATATCTAGTAAGGTACCATTTTCAGCTAAAGTGGCAGCTTGTCTTTGTATCACTTGAGTTTAGTTTACAAACTAACTTCTTACTAGACTTTGCATGCTTTTCTTTGTCAATGCAATATGTTGTGTTATGTTCTTGTAAAAGACAATGGAAGGTTCATTTTATGACTGAAATAACAAGGTCAGAAAGATTTTTCTGATACACACAATAATATCAGCAAGACTGTATCTTCTCAAAGCTTGTGTTTTTGAGTTAAGAACTTGGCATGCACAAAAGTAACTAATTAATAGAAAAGCATGCAAATGGTATCATCCATAAAAAGGAAAAAAAATAAGGAAAGGAAAGGAAAAGACAGACGCTATATATATATATATATATATTGGTTACCAGCCAACAATAGAAAACAAAAATCCCTCTTACTTCTCACAAGGACTCGCTCAATTGCTTCCTCCATGAACCAATCCTGCCCATGGACAAGAAACCAACTTAACTGTCCATGTCATCTCTCCTAATTAAGGCCATCACTTCAACAATCTCCTGAAACACACACATTTCTCTGTTTCATCGTAAATTCCTAATGCCTCTTATCCACCTAACAATTCAACATCACCATTATTTCACCATTTCCTTGTTGCAGATTAGATCAAGGCCGGAATTCATAAGCCAATCTCCGGCCATTTTGTTTAGACATGTCTTCCATAAATGCCAGTCAGCCGCCTGCCCCTGCGCCATACGGTTCCCCACCAATAACCATCATTCTTGCCATCATCATTCTTGTCTTCTTCTTTTTCGGTTTCTTCTCCATATACTTCTGCAGATGTGTCATGGGGAATATCCTCAGGACTTGGCATTTCCGGCGCAGCCCCTCTGGTAATCTTGTCAGCGTTGCCTGTGCGAGTACTAATCAGGGCCTTGATCCCTCGCAGATTCAATCCTTCCCCACGTTTAAATATTCGACTGTCAAGGATTTCAGGAGGGAAAAATATGGCCTTGAATGTGCTATTTGCTTATCCGAGTTTGAAAATGAAAGCATGCTTCGCCTCTTGACGGTGTGCTACCATGTGTTCCATCAAGAATGCATTGACCTGTGGCTTGAATCTCACAAGACATGTCCTGTTTGTCGCAGGATCCTTGATAGAACAGACGAGTCATTTGGAAAGGCTTCTCCTCAGGTAGATAACGAGAATGTCACTCGTGATGTCACTCGTGGTAATGAGCCATTGCAAGATGCTGTCACCATTGATGTAAGAGAGGATGATCATGATCATGAACATCATCAAGAAGAACAAAGAGAAAGAGAAAGAGAAAGAGAAGGAGAAGGCGAAGAAGGTAGAAGAAAAGGAGTAGAAAGCAGCTCTCAGGGTGATGTTGATCAAGAAGGAAGTTCAAGTGGGGTGGATCATAATGAAATATGTGAAGGAAAACTTTCGAGATCACACACAACGGGACACTCAATAGTTAGGACAGAGGAGGATAGGTATACGTTGCGATTACCTGATCATGTTAAGTGTAGATTATTAAGGGGACATAATTGGACAGGAAGTTGCACAACATTTGGGGATATCTCCAAGAATAAGGCCAGTGGAATCTATGGAGAGGCAGGATTTTCTGGTGGAGACATCAACAGATCATGAGGAACTTGCAATACTAGAAGCATGGCATTGCTTTTGTTCCTTTTTTTATGTTTCTGTTTTTGTTGTTTTGGCTAGTATGCATAGATGGATAGATTTCAATATCATTTTTGGAAATTCAGTAGTTAGAAACTTAATGCATAGGTAGTTAGATATAAATAGCAAGATGTGATTTAATACAAAGTTTATGGTCACATTTTTTTCAACTATTCATTCTGAATATTGGTTGATTTGGTAGCTATAGCTCCTAAAAAGAGCAATGGCACAATATGATTCACAGATTACTATTCATTTTCAAGTTTCAAAACAAGTGTGATGATGTTAATAATTTATAAGCTCCCTTGAATATCTTTAGTTTCAAATATAATATTGTTTCTACATCAATGAAATTAATAATTACACAGATAAATAGTGTTTTTTGTGTGTGTAGTTCTGCTCATTTGTTCTTACATTACCAAAACATGTTTTCTTGGTCAAAAACTCAGATTGTGTAAAACGCCTTGGTATCGTGCAACTTGAGCCCTTCTATGTTCTTGCAGATTGTACAAGAGTGACTTGTAGATGCTCATGAACTTTGCTACAAATTCTGTCAATCAAACAATATGTCAAGATACAGACACTATTATACTATCATATTGTACAAGAGTGACTTGTAGGATTTCAGCTATTTACCTTCGATCCTCAAATACGGTGGAACAACATTTCTTCTTTGTAATTCCTGAATCCTTTTATCCACTTCATTTGATAACAGCTCTCTTGCTCCATCCAAAGAATTGCGTCTGTTCGACTTTGGATAAAACATGCAGAGTTATTAGGTTAGTGACTGTTTTCTTTTGTTCCATACAAGAAAAAGGAGAAGGTATGTAGCATTTAGCTTCATACAGTGACAGTGTACTCATGGCATAGATCTGTGATTTGTATTCGGAATCTGTCATCTATGTTCTTTTGCAATTCTTGTGCCAAAATCTGCCGAACAACAAATTAGCATTATACTTGTAATGCAAGCCACTGAAAACAATATAAAGATGAAACTAAAACTGAAATCCTTACTTTGAAGATGAACTCGGGACAAATGCGATATTCATTCAAAATTTGAAGCTTTCCTCTAATGATGTACAGTCTGTGTATGCAAAATGAATAATGGAAAATAAGAAAGATCAACACATGCATATATTATAGGTGGTGAACAAATGATTATTTCTGCAAGAAACTCACTGTTTTGGGCTTTGTTCTTCAATGATTTTCTTGGCCATACTAGCAAGCTCTTCTTCCCAACCTGTCACAATAGTCTGGTCTTCTTGAAAAGGGTACCTACAAATAAATCATGAGGCAATGACTCGGATATAAATCAGAAAGTAGAATAAGAGAAAGGACAGTGATTTCTTGGCAGACAGGACAATAAAAATGACTTGTTATGAATTTGTTTACTTTAATTTCCAGGTTGCCTCGAAGGAACGAATGGCTTGCTGAAGGGAATAGTTCGACTCTCGTGCTATATTTTTAGCCAACTTGTGAGGCAATTTTATACCTTCTTTGTTGGCAATGAACTTCAAGACTTCAACTGTCTAAAAACAGAACATGGATAAAGAGAGAAATTGAAAGATGGAAAAGAAGGTCACAAACAAAGTAAGTGGTGACCTCATCATGTAAAGGTGGAAAAAATTGGATAACTGAGCAGAGGGACCTCAGATGTTGAAGCTTGAAAATACTAGAGCAGCAAAATACAACTTTGTTGGGGCCTTTGTAAGTCTCTAAGAAGCTCCGGATGTGGAGTTGGGCGCGCATTGGGAGTGTTTCAGCCTTTTCTAGAATAATAACTGCAGAAAACATACACATTGCTCTCAATCATACCATACAATGCATTCTTATCATTGCAGAAGCTGTCATATTCTAATTACCCGTGCGATTACTATGATGTTTTTCTTGATATGCTGGGGTGGTTTGTTTTCCAGCAATTAGTCCCATAACCACTTGTGCTGCATATTCTTCTTCTATATCAGATAGGTTAACTTCTACGTGTTTTAACGATACTTGTACATTTAGTTGGATGCTTGAAATAGGTTCTCCCTGTGATGCATTAATCAATAAACCTCTCTTGCCAAGTAAAAAAAGAAGAAAGAACTAAAATAACTTGTTATAGAACTAAGAAGAAGTAACCTCCAAGTTGAAGTGTCTAGATTCTTGAGTTATCTGTAGTAAAAAGAAAACATTCCTATCAATCAGTACTTGCTCTTTCTCCAAATACATTGGGAAAACAATTAAAACTTGTTGCAATACATTACCTCTAATTTGTCAGGTCCATAGACTTCTCTCAGCAAAGCCAAAATCATGGTTCTCTTCCCACTTCCTGGAGATCCTTCAAATATAAGATGACTATAACATTCACGGCCAATCTGTGAATACATGGATCAAAACAACCTCAGTCACTACACAATCTTTCTGCTAGCAAAAGCGGAATTCAACGAATCAACTCACCTTTTTGAGGAGCATTTGAGCTATTCCTCTATGGTATATGAAGTCCTGCAAAGCCTTGGGCCTATACTTCTCCGCCCATATGAAGTCCTGATCTGCTGGTTTGTGCTTTTGTTTCCTATCAGAAACCAACACTTGTGGTAGTGCTAGTGATGGTGTTGGTGTTGGCCTCTCCACAGGAGGCTTGTTTGTTGATGATGTCACATTTCTGACCAAGTATGGTCCACTGCTTGCAGGCTTCTCCTTGTTGTGGGAAGCTCTCTCAGTCACAGTGTCAGGACTTCTTGACCCTTTCAAGCAAGAAGATAAACAAGATCCTTGAGCTCTAGAAGGCGCTGGCGACACAGAAACTGCGGACACATGGCTTGATCTTTCTGGACTCAATCTCAAGCCTCCTGCTGGTCCTTTTCTGTTTATGCCAAGTGATGAGTCTTGGAAATAGGGACTGATAGCATCCTCGGTTCGAGGGTAGCTTGAGCTGTTGTTTCGATAGAGGTTGCTGTCCTCTGCTAGCCAATTCTTCAAGGGTTGAAATACTTTGAGATCAGACATTGTGGAACTTATCAATGCAACTATATTCTAATTGAGTGGAGTTCAAAGGGAGAAGCAAGAATTGGTATACGTCACATATACTTATAATGATATGTTTTGTTTCTGTCTTGTCTTGTTTGTAAAGGTTAATAGAGCCGATGATATCGATGCAGAGGATGAAGATGAGACTATGTTACCAAGGTTTGGTTGGTCTAAAATCAGCAGAAACTAGGATAACTGAATAAGAACTTAGAATTATTTGTTAAATTGTCATTTCCCCACAAGTTTGAAAGGAAATGTTGTTTAAGAATGGGGGTGGTTAGTGATTATCTTTTGGTTTCCAAGATAAGAGGGAATAGAACATAAGAGTCCACAAAGTATATGAGTAATATTCTTTCTCAGAAACCAAAGATCCCAATCTAATGCCATGTTCTTGTGTCTACATGTTAAACTCCAAAACGTGGTTGGTTTAGCCTAAGAAAATAGTTTGATAAATAATATAATTGCATGCTTAACCTTTGGGAATTTATGGAAATGTTCTTATTATAAATATGATGTTAACCTTTTGGAATGATAATGTTTAAATAATATATATAGTGAAGGAGGAGGATTGGCACATGTATTCAAAATACATGTATTTTACATGTATTTAGTACACTTAATGAAATAG
>JAYMTE010003074.1:0-10265 GCA_036897545.1 Pelargonium fulgidum
TCTCTTTATTTTTATTAACAAACAATTATAGCTTTTAAAAATTGTTAGAAGTAACTACTAACTTTCTAGAAGTGTTACCAAACAAGCACATAGTCATCTTCGAAAAAGTACAAGTACTTCAACTGTCGGCGACAACATACAGTGCTCGTGTTTTTTTTGTCCGTTATTAAAATTTGAATATTCTTCTTGCAATAAATGTGTTTATCACATAGTACATGATGAAAGATCTATCATTTGTTCGGGCAAATGATTATCCATTCTTCACATAGTCAACCCCATCAACTATTTCCTTCCATTTTCTCGAGGCAAAAAATTATTTCTCTGCCTCCCAACAAAAATGCTCGTCTCAAATTCCAGTGTTAGCCATGGCAGATACTGAAACCATTGTACCGTATAAAAATACTCCGTATAAAGATACCTACTCCACTGAATCACCTGGCTTCCATTACCAACTAAATTTGACCTGTCCCTACCATAATATTCAAATATAGTCAATACCCACATTTTGTCTGCGCCCACTTCAAAACTTCCAAATTCATTGTCACAGCCTCTTCCAAGTCTTGTAGGTCACAATCGGCGGCGGTTATTATTTATCGCCGATACAAATCCACGCAACTACAGTTGGTCATTTACAATTTTCTTGGTAGATCCAGATTTGAGATGGGCACGAGTGCCGTGAAAAACCCAGTTGGTATTTTTCTTTGTTCGCTGATCTGTGTCTTCTACTCTGTTTCTCTGTTTTGCCGCGCCGCCACCAATATCACCACCGGCCAGCAGTTACGCGACGGCGACACCATTGTCTGCTCCAGCGGGACTTTCGCTCTGGGCTTCTTCAGCCCCGGGAACTCCACGTCCCGATACGTCGGCGTTTGGTACAACGAAATCCCGAATCCTCCGGTCGTGTGGGTCGCGAATCGGGAAACCCCAATCCCCGATAAAAACGGAGTCTTGGCGATTGGGGACGACGGTAGCTTGGTGGTTTTGAACGGAAATGGGACCTCAATCTGGACCTCCAACTCCTCAATTTCGTCCAACAGCTCCATGGCGGCTCTCGCCGACGACGGAAACATCCTCCTCAGGGCCGCCGGAGAGGTCGGAGATCCCAGTAAGGCGTATTGGCAGAGCTTCGACCACCCGTCGGACACGTATCTTCCGGGAATGAAGGTGCAAGTGAATGCTGCGCTGGGTGAGAACCGTCTCTTCCGGTCATGGAAATCCGGCAGCGACCCGTCGCCGGGAAGTTACTACTTGGGCGTTGACCCTCGCGGAGCTCCGCAGATTGTGGTCTGGGATGGGACCAAACGGTGGTGGCGAAGCGGCCATTGGACTGGAATTATGTTCCTGGGTGTACCAAACATGACCACCAATCTTTTCTATGGTTTTAAGGTCACACCACCTGGACCAGATGGGAGTGCTTACATTTCATATATACCTTACAACAATTCGACATTAATAAGGTTTCATATTCGTCCCGATGGAGTTGAGGAGGAGCTGAGATGGGCTGAGGATTCCAAGGAGTGGAGTCTGTATCAGGCACAGCCTGCTGATGAGTGTGAGTTCTATAACAAGTGTGGGAATTTTGGGATCTGTGATGTGTCTTTGTCTCCCATATGCCGTTGTATGAGAGGGTTTGAGCCGGCTAATAAGCAACAATGGGATGATAAGAATTGGTCGGGTGGGTGTGTTAGGAAGAACCAATTGCAGTGCCGGGTTAATAATGGCACGGGCGGTGGAGATGGTTTTGCGGGGGAGAATTGTATGAAGTTGCCGGATTTTGCAGATCATGTGGGGGAGGCATCGGATAAGGAGCAGTGCGAGGAAGCATGTTCAGGGAATTGTTCTTGTAATGCATATGCTTTTGTCAGTGGGATCGGGTGCTTGATATGGACCTCGGAGGAATTAGTAGATATTCAGCATTTTTCGGGTTATGGGATACAAGTGACGCTGAATCTCAGGCTCGATGATTCTGATTTAGGTAAGGTAAATCAGTTTTGTGATTGTTGTTGTCGTTTTTTTGGTAGTTGGATGAGTTTGTTATTGCTATAGAAACAGAACTTATACTCATGGAAAATTTTTTTGTGGGGCATGCTCAAAGATTTGAATCAGCATATGAGTTCATTCTTAGATTCCGAATGTCATTGATTTCTGCTGTTTGTTCAATAATTGCAATGGCAGTATCGTATTGAGGTGCTATATCTTGATTTCTGTATTCTGGTCTTAAATGGTGTTCGGTGAATGATGTTAATATCACAACATAAAATGGAACAGTGGGGAGAGGTTTGGTTCTATGTCTTAATTAACCAATACCGACCGATATATTAGTAGAATTTTATGTTTAAAGAAAGAGTTAATGCAAAGAGCATCGAGGTAGATATGTAGTCCTTGTCTTGCAATTCCTGGAGCCTTAGAGG
Source organism: Pelargonium fulgidum (assembly GCA_036897545.1). Lineage (NCBI taxonomy): Eukaryota > Viridiplantae > Streptophyta > Magnoliopsida > Geraniales > Geraniaceae > Pelargonium > Pelargonium fulgidum. The sequence goes on from JAYMTE010003074.1 coordinate 2,412, forward strand.
TTGACATCTCATTGAACTCTCCTTATTTAATTTTCTCACAATAGATATCAGGGAAATATGCAACCTTTCTGTCTATTGATCACATTTTCCTTTTACTCCAATTGTTTGTCTAGATGATCAAGAAAAGTAGAAAACAAGGTACAATGTGTTAGTTAATTACTGAACTTCTCTGTTAATTTATGCAATGTATGACATTTTCCCCTTTCAATGCAGGTGGCAAGATGAAAATGTCCAAACTTATTATTATATTAATTTCTGTAGCGGGGACACTTTTTATTGGTGCATTAATTTGTCTACTATGGAAGTTCAAAGCCAAATTTAAAGGTACTATTTTACGCGGTAGTTTGGGAAAATTATAAACTTGCTTCTTCATATTGACTTCTTACCTATCTTCTGTTTCCTCTCTATTTCACATCTAGTTCTGCCAGCAGTTTCTACGACTTCCTGGTTGAGGAACAATGAAGCATCTAGTTCGGATGTGAACAAGAGCAAACCAGTTTCAACAGAACTTTCAGGAGCATATGATCTTGGTATGGAAGGGAATCAAATCAGTGGATCGGACTTGCCAATGATCAGTTTCAGTAGTATTGTAGCTGCCACAAACAACTTCTCTGAACAAAACAAGCTAGGCCAGGGTGGATTTGGTCCTGTCTACAAGGTGAGTTTTCTTCGAAGTATTTTTTATTTTTTACCAGAAAAAGAAAGGAATAAAAAAACACTTGAAGTAGGTGACTTATCAATTTGCTAAAGATGGGATTATTTTTTTTTTCTTCTTTCATCATTAGGGAAAGTTTCCTGGAGGACAAGAAGTAGCTGTAAAGAGGCTTTCAAGGAAGTCTGGCCAAGGCTTAGAGGAATTTAAAAATGAGATCATACTGATTGCAAAATTACAGCACAGAAATCTTGTTAGACTATTGGGCAGCTGCATTGAACCAGAAGAAAAAATATTGCTTTATGAGTATATGCCAAACAAAAGCTTGGACTACTTTCTTTTTGGTACGTTCTTTCCACCCCAATTGCATCACTTTCTAGTAGGCTCCTTGTTTGACAACTTTTCTTTAAGTTGAATTATAAGATTCTCATAAACTTTCTACTAGTATTTGGAAGTTTGGAACTAGGTTAGGGCACCAAATTTCTTGAAAGAGAAATCTCGGAGAATGCTTAACATTCATATTTGTAGCTAAGTCAGGGAACTCAGTTGCACCAGCAGTCAAGAATGACCCTTAAACATAATCAACCTTACTTGTTTCCCTGCATATAAACCTGTTACATATTATGAATGTCAGTTCACTAATTTACTCCACATTTCTTATTACAATTCTTGAAGTGGGTGATAAATTCTCACATTGGAAAAATATGAGAAAAGAGTTTCATATAATGGTGGAAGCGAAACCGTATTAAAATGGTTAACCTTTTAGTAGTTGAAGCTCAAGTCATACTTGTAACCCAATAATTGAAATTTAACAATGATATTGCTAATAGGAAATGCTTTTTTATTTGAATGCTCAATCTCAATTTCAGTTCTCTTATTTCTCCTCCATGAGCAACTTATGAACTTACAATGCAATCAAGTTATTATCTCCATCTGTTCATTGAGATTTGATTACATTTCCTGATTTATTAATGCAGACCCAGCTAAGCGACCTTTACTAGATTGGAGAAAAAGTTTCAATATCATTGAAGGGATTGCACGTGGAATCCTTTATCTTCATCGAGATTCAAGACTCAGAATAATTCATCGAGATCTGAAGGCTAGTAATGTTCTGTTGGATGAAGACATGAACCCAAAGATTTCAGACTTTGGCATGGCCAGAATATTTGGGGGGAATCAAAATGAAGCAAACACGAACCGAGTAGTCGGAACATAGTAAGTATGACATTAGTACAAGTACATGCAACTCAATTTATTTCATCACAAGTTAACAATTTGATTAATATAAACTTTAAATGCAGTGGTTATATGTCTCCTGAGTATGCAATGGAAGGTCTATTTTCAGTGAAGTCAGATGTCTATAGTTTTGGGGTGTTATTGCTAGAGATTGTCAGTGGCCGAAGAAACACTAGTTTTCGTCTAACTGACCATGCAAACCTTATTGGATACGTAAGTGTTTCTTTTTATGCTTTTAAGTAGTTTTAACTAACTCGTGAAGTGAGAAACTAATAGTAAACTGAATTTTGAATCCTGCAATGACTAAATTGTTTTGTAATGGTTTCAGGCATGGCATCTTTGGAACGAAGGAAAAGTAATGGATCTCGTTGATCCATGCATTGCAGATTCAAGTCCGCAAAATGAAGTGTTGAGATGTGTACAGATTGGGATGTTGTGCGTGCAAGATAATGCATTGTACAGGCCAACCATGTCGAGAGTAGTGTTAATGCTGGAGAGTGACACTGTACAAATCGACTTGCCTAGGCAACCCACTATGACCTCAATGAGGAGCTCCATAGATACAGAACATTTGTTGGAAAGTCAAGATATGATATCCTCAAACGAGATCACAGCTTCAATGTTAGTCGGAAGATGAATAATTTTTCCCTCCTCTTTATTCTGCTTTCTTGATTCTTGCTCCATGTCCATATACTATTACAAGCTGTAGATGGGCGTTTCTGTATTTTTATTTTATTTTTTTATTTTGTAAATCATACATGGGCTAAGGCAGGTTCAAGAGAAAGCCCAAACTTAGGATGTTGTATTCTTTTAAAATTAATGTAAATAGATTGAGTTTGTGATACAAGTCAGAAACTATGAAGAAACTGACATATGAAGGATTGTTTCAGGCATGTCAGTTCTGGAGCACAGGAAGAGGTTAGACATGTTGGTTGAAGCATTGGTTGACTCATTTTCCTCCTTCGGATCATGCTGCAGCGGATACACAAACCATATATGTCACCTAATATACACCTTCACTCTACAAAGCTTTGTCACATTATGATAATCAGTTTATGGATGATGTTGGTGCCACTGTATTGAGATTCAATTCATTCTATTCTTAGACTTATTATGAACATAATGAAGTTCTAAGGTTGAATGTGCTTTCTGTCAAGCTTAGAAGGTGGATAATAGGATTAATGTAGTGTCTACATCGAACGAACTAAACATGATTTCGGATACCAAATAGGATCTTTGACCATATAAGTTTGTATTGTCCGATAATATCAGACAAACTTGGCTTGATGTAACACTTGTATCTAACTCCTTGTTGATTTGTAAAGTTTGAGTGAGCCAAGAACAAATCAATCCTATTCAACTATTTTTAGCAACAAATAATGAAATATGGATTGGCCTATACATTGAAGTTAATGTGTTTGAATGTCTGGTTAAGACCACCTCAGTTACAGCTAAGGTCTATTAATGGTCACGAGCCTTTCTTGCATTTCTCTTCACACTAAAATGCAACTCCTAAAGAGTAAAGAGTATATGGACTCACACATCTTTGTAGGTGATAATAATGTTAATGGTAGATTTCAGGTTGCAGTAGTTGAGCATTAAATGATGGTGCAACCATATATATTTAGTTACTCATTTTTATTATTAGATGGTTGGTTCATGGCCATAATATTATGACCCAATTATTTTTACCAGCAGCCTCCATTTACTTATTGCTATCCTAAATAATTTGTGCACATTTTCAATTGCATCACAGCTCCAGAGCCTCTGTTGCTGTATGTATCATCCTCTTTCAGCTCCACAAGATTTCCAACAACTCTCTTCCATGTGAGTGAACCTTACTTTCTGGTATTACATTTGTCTTTCTCTGTCCATTGCTAGAATATTTGTGGTTTACTAACTTACTGACACATATGATAGCTGGATAATTTCAGCATTACAATGTAAAAGACAATTATCAGATTAGGGCATTGAAAAGTTTGAGTGTCTCTGATGCATATCAGTGACCTTCAAGTACATATTATCATTCTTTTCTTGGAAGAAAATGGGTGCTGGAAGTGTTTGTGTTTTGTATTCTTGGATGTTTTTCTTCTTCAGCTTGCTTTTACCAAACCATTGTGTCTCCATAAATAGCATAACTAGATCTCAGCTACTCTCACAAGGCCAAAGTCTAACATCCCTGAACCAGATGTATGAACTAGGCTTCTTTACACCTGCTGGTTCTAGTAACCTATATGTGGGGATATGGTACTATAAAATTTATCCACAGAAAGTTGTGTGGGTAGCCAACAGGAAGACTCCACTCAAAACAGATTCCTTGGCCACTCTAGGAATTGGGAGCAATGGAAATCTGATGCTCATGGATGGCAACAGAATGCCAATTTGGTCGTCTGATATTCGTGTTTCTGTTCAATCTACTAGTTTGATTGCAATACTTCTAGACAATGGAAACCTTGTTCTGCAAGATGCATTTTCCGGGGAGAACTTGTGGGAGAGCTTTGATCATCCTTGTGATACAATCCTATCTGGCATGAAGATAGGCATTAATACTATGACTGGAGAGAAACATGTTCTAACTTCTTGGAAAAGTGAGAGTGATCCATCACCTGGAAACTTTGTTGTTGGGATTACCGTGGAGACACCTTCTCAAGCTTTCATTTGGAATGGGAAAACTCCTTACTGGAGAGGTGGGCAATGGGATAAGTCAAAATTCACTGGAATAGCAAGTATGGCTCAGTCATATCTAAATGGATATGACCTCCAGCAAGATGTTCAACATGGAACAGCTTACTTGTATGTTAATACCAACACATCCTCTTTGAGACATCTGGTCATTTCAGCAGCGGGATCTCTGAAGATAATGATGTGGAACAAAGGCGAAAAAGAGTGGATCAGCTTATGGGAAGCACCAAAGAACAAATGTGATATGTATGGAGTATGTGGCCCTTTTGGAGTTTGTAGAGACTCTTCATCTCCTATTTGTAGGTGTTTGAAAGGGTTTGTGCCAAAGTCGAAAGAAGAATGGAGCAGAGGGAACTGGACTGGAGGGTGTGTGAGGCATAACACATTGCGCTGTGAGGAAAACCCGACCAAGAAAAGAGATGTGTTTTGGAAGATGAGTGGGATGAAACTGCCTGATTTTTCTGAATATGCCTATCTTTCAAATCAAGAAAGTTGCCAGAGTTGGTGCCTGAAGAACTGTTCCTGCACAGCATATGCATATGTAACTGGTATAGGGTGTATGCTATGGACCAGAGAGCTTGTAGATGTTCAGGAGTTTCCTTTTTCCGGGGAAGACCTTTTTGTTCGCCTTCCATATTCAGAAATAGGTGACAGTAATATTGCAATTGATTCACATTCAGTGTAACAGTGTCTCTTTCTCTTTCTCACCTTTTCCTTTTGTTTTGAAAAACTCCAGGTGCACAGAAGAAATTGGAACTACTCATCATCAGCCTTGTAGCTATTGCTGGTCTAATTATAATCTTGGCTACTTTAGCCTATGGCCTGTGCAGATGGAGAATTGCTAATCAAAGAGGTAAGAGCACAAGAGCACAAGTGCACAAGTGTCAAGCTTCGGTGTACGTTTTGTTAAATTTGATAGCTAGGCGATGTTAAAGGTCTGATGAAACTGATTTTGCATATCAGGGAACAGGATAGGAATCCGAAAACAGACATTTTTTAGTGGTATGACTTACTCTTCAAGAGACAGTCAACAAGAAGATGCATGGAGAAGCCATTTGAGTCAGCAAGATCAATCTGAGCTACCAATGATGGACTTCCATAACATATTGCTCGCCACAAATGAATTCAGCATTTCTAACAAACTTGGACAGGGAGGATTTGGTCCAGTATACAAGGTTGTTATCTGTTTCTTTCTTTTTTTGATGAACATATGCACATCTAATATAAAGAGATAAAGTTTTGAGTATAATAGACAATTGCATGAAACTTTGTTCAGGGTAAGCTACAAGATGGGAATTACATAGCAGTAAAAAGACTATCTAGCAGCTCAGAGCAAGGCATAGAAGAGTTCAAAAACGAAATCATATCGATTTCCAAACTCCAACACAGGAACCTTGTCAGACTCATTGGTTGCTGCATTGAAAGAGAAGAAAAATTACTAGTGTATGAGTACATGCCCAACAAAAGCTTGGATACATTTCTCTTTGGTTGGTAACACTGAATACTTAACTTTTGTGTGTAAATATTTAGTTTCTTTAGGACACAATGTATTGAGACAACATACTTAAATAGTTACATACTTCTTCTGGATGTGTTTGGCTAGATCCATCAAAAAGATCCCAGCTAGATTGGGTTAGAAGATTTGACATCATTCAAGGTGTAGCACGAGGGCTGCTATATCTCCATCGCGATTCATGTCTGAGAGTAATTCACAGGGATTTGAAGGTCAGTAATATTCTTTTGGATGAAAACATGAGCCCCAAAATTTCAGATTTTGGGTTGGCGCGGATTTTTCATGGGACACAAGACTTGGCAAATACTCACAGGGTTGTGGGAACACTGTAAGCATCTATATATCCTTGCTTAATTTAGAACTGTTATAACATTCATACTGAAGTTGCTCTCAAATGCAGAGGATACATGTCTCCAGAGTATGCTATTGGTGGGATATTCTCAGAGAAATCTGATGTGTTTAGCTTTGGGGTGTTGCTGTTAGAGATAGTTAGTGGGAAGAAGAACACAGGCTTCCATCATCGCGGAGAACACATCAACCTTCTAGCCTATGTAACATTCATTCACTTGCTCATATGATGTTTTTCTCTAATATTTCTTAGTTGATTCACTGACAAGTTCATGCAAGATTGTTTCAGGCATGGGAATTATGGGTCGAAAGCTTGGAGCTAGACTTGGTTGATGAATCTTTAGGTGACTTATTTTGCGCATCACAAGTAAAGAGATGCATACATGTTGGACTTCTTTGTGTTCAGGACCAACCTGCTGATAGACCAACTATGTCAGTTGTGCTGCCAATGTTATGTAGTGAAATAGAGTATCCAGAGCCAAAACAACCTACTCTTACCTTCAAAACAGCCTCAGCCTCTTGGGATTTTGATCATCATCTGCAGAGCACTACCAGCAACAATATGCACACCTAAAATGATGTCACTGTATCAATGGTTCAAGTGTGGTAAGTGATCGTTCCTGCAGAAATCATGTAGGTGCTCCAATATAGTGCGTTTTGTTGAAACTTTTATGACATTTTTCAATGGGTGGGTTATAGGATAGTAACTGCTTGCAAGCTTGGAACTTGAAGAAGATGCTGAGATTTGGTGTACAATAGGACACTGGGTGAGAAATAGCATACTCCTATGACCTAGTTGCAATTGTTTTTGAAAATAAGACTCACTCTCTAGTATTTGGACAAGAAATTTTGGTCGAGACTGTGAATCAAGAATCACATTCTCAATATTCTTCATATTTGAAGAATGACTTTTTGGTTCTGAGAAATGTTTTGCAATGAGAATCACTTCTCGTTTTCATTCGTAAATTAGTAAACCAGACACTCCTAAATAAGTACAGAAGATATTGTTGTTCTCTCTTGTTGGCTGAAATTAAAACTTTATGGTTTTGGATTATAATGCCTAGGGGTGTTCAAAAAACCGAACTGCACGATCAAACCGATCCAAACCGCACCGAACTTTAGTGAATTAATTTTCTATCAAACCGCAGTTAACGGTTTATTTAGCGGTATAAAAAACTTTCAAATCGTTCAAACCGAACCGACCGTCATATTCATAGTAGTATTATAACCTAATACTTTAGACCCAATAACTCATTGAATATTTATCCTAAAGTAATATTGTAGCTCAATGTTTAGACAATGATCCACTAAGTCCATCCAAATGACCACATTCTCAAGCTCATTAATGCATTCTCAAGCCTACTAAGCTCACCCAAATGACAATATATTATCTACGTTTTACTTTTGTTTATTGATTATTGAA
>JAYMTE010003075.1:0-10265 GCA_036897545.1 Pelargonium fulgidum
TGGTGGGGGTGGGTTTTTTGGGGGATTTTACTGTTCCATTAGTGGCATTACTTTATTGTTCTTATCCCCCTCTGGTGAGCATGTGATGGTAATTTAATAATTTGCACTAAAGTTGAGTGTGTTTATTTGGTATGAAGGGGTTCTTCTTCGTTCAATTGAATTTGGCGTAAAATGAAATGTGTGTTTTTTGGGATTTCACTGTTCCATTGGGTGCCATTATTGTTGTTGTTGTTGTTGTTCATACACTACTTTGTCATGGACATGTGCCTTTGAAATGATTTTACATGTTTTGGTTGCTAGAAATTGTTAATTGCTTATAAAATTGAGTGTGATGTGTGATCTTTTTGCACAAATAGGCACTTATAGAGGGTGAGCTTTGCAGAACTCTAAGGTTGTTGCCTTTTGAATTGAGTTCACAGGTTTGAGTTGAGGAAATTCCGAACTCCACAATGCTCAGACCCTTGTGCACCGGGCCACCTTTTTATACTAATAAGCACTGGCCTAGAAATGTACATGGGTTGAGTCCTAGCCGTAACTTTGTTTAGTAATTAATAGTTTAAAGATGAATGGGATGAGGATCGAGGAGAAAGCTCGAAGAGGAACCAAACCCAAGAATTGGATTGGGGGATTTCAGTTGCTAGTTTTATGAAGCAGTTGTATAACGAGTGGCCAAGGATAATTATCAATGCAAAGTACTCATGATTTATGTGATACTTATTCTCTAACTACGCGTTCTACAATTTTGACATGGATTTCATTCGTAATATGTTTTTTTTATATAATTAATTTCAGGGTGCAGCGTCACACAATTTCAGTGTTTGTCGGGGATGAGAGTGGAATTATAAACCGGATTGCTGGGGTTTTTGCTCGGAGGGGTTATAACATTGAGTCTCTTGCTGTTGGTTTGAACGAGGATAAGGCTCTTTTTACCATAGTTGTCTCTGGTACCGAGAATGTTCTGCGGCAAGTTGTAGAACAGCTTAACAAGCTCGTTAATGTCATAAAGGTTACCACTTACCTTTCTTTTCCGGTTTCTCATGATTTCCAACTTTTAGAATTAAGTGTCACAGTGGTGATATTTGGGACATGTTTTCTTGATGGAGATATATAGATCAGGCCGAACCGGTTATTAGGCCAAATTTTTTTCCCTTGTACTTGGTTATGCCCTAATTTCTAATAATTACCTTCTTTTGATATATTAGGTGGATGATATCTCCAAGGAGCCACAAGTCGAGCGAGAACTCATGCTCATTAAGCTTAATGCAGATCCAAGTATGCGCCCAGAGGTAGCGATGTACCATTTCCTTAGTTTTTTTTGTGTGTGTGGAATAGTACATGTAGATAAACCGACATATAGTTCAGTGGAACATCTTCCAATCAGAGCTGGCAATTTGAACCCGAAATCCGACTCCGGTCGCATAAAATAGACCCTATTGATTTTCAGGTCGGGTTTGACTTAGGAAATGTTCGAGTTGCTCTACTTCTGATGAATGTCTTTGACGTTGAAAAACCAAGCTGCTTCATCAAACAGTTCCATTTCGGATAGTTCATAAATATTGGAATTTTGCACAAAATATACTTTGACCAAGCAAGAATATATGTTTTGGTTACTTTTATTATTTCGTATGATTGGAAATTGATGAGAGGATTATCTGTGCATACACGTGTCTCTATATCTTTCTGCCGATTATTAGAGCTGAACCTAGTTGCTACCAATCCATTTGCTTTCTTTCGAGTAATTTCTGTTCTTTTTGCACTTCAATTCTCAGATCATGTGGTTGGTGGACATCTTCAGGGCAAAAGTCGTGGACATCTCTGAAGATTCACTCACTATGGAGGTGATTTTGTCAGCTCCATATACATTTACTCACTAAATGCTCTTTCATTTTAGTCTTAGTTTGCATTTTGAGGTATCGGCTGTTTTACCGGTCTATAAATATATGATTTCATGACAATGTCTCAGGTCACTGGAGACCCCGGGAAGATTGTTGCCGTACAAAGAAACTTAAGCAAATTTGGAATTAAAGAACTAGCAAGAACTGGAAAGGTAAGCTACCGTACTAATGGCATTACAGAAATCTATAAAAATATAGGATGCAATACAACTTTAATAAAAAAGTAAAATATATTTGATGTATTTGTATTGTAAGCATATGCATCTTTAGCTAAACAAGAACTACTACAGATAACATACATGTCACGAAACTAAGTCCATCTTCTCTAAAATACCATGGACATCGATAAAACCTCTTTATGTTTTCATTCTTTTTAATTCCTTTGTTCTATTTCTAGCAAGAATACTTATAAATATTTATATTCAGCATTGTACTTGTAACATTCAAGTATCCAAGTGCCAAATATCGATTTGGCACCTGTTCAGAAGTTTTGATCTTTTTACGTGAAAATTAGAAGTTAATTTGATTATAATGAAATGTCTTTTTGTATTTTGTGCACTGAGGTGTTAATATCTTGCTTTTTTTAGATTGCTCTAAGACGGGAAAGAATGGGTCAGACGGCTCCGTTTTGGAGATTTTCTGCAGCTTCTTATCCCGATCTTGAAGAGACAATGTCTGTAGAGGCCCCTGCAAAGATTAAAAGAAGTTCGGTTAATGGCAGTGCGAGTACATCCTCGGGGGTAACACTACTTAATTCTTCTCTATCTTGTTTTCAATCCAAATGACATGTCAAAATTGACCACTAGATGGGTGATTACAAAAATTGATTTATAGTTGGAATATTCTGAAGTGCACATTGCTATTATTTATTTGGTGGAACACGATTTCAATGCGCAAATAAATAATTAGATGTGTAATGTGTTACTAGAAAACTGTTGTCCCGTAGTGAAGGAATTAAGCATCAAACTCGGTAAGGCAGATTAATAATTGGCAGTGTGTCTTGAGGGACACTGTGTCAGACACGGGACATAAGAGGATAAGCGCATCCTTTTTTAATTTTTACATTGCAATTTTATCTATTTTTGTTGAGCTTTAGTATCTTAGCCTCTTAGCTTTATATGTATTAAAATTTGCTGTTGGATTGAATATCTATTTTTTTATATTTTATTTTCCATGAAGGGTGATGTATATCCGGTGGAGCCTTATGACGATTTATCCATGAACCGAGTTCTTGACGCTCATTGGGGTGTTCTAAACGATGAAGATGTAAGATACTTTTGATACTTCGGATTGTATTGTTGTATATTTCAACGTAGATTCCTATTGTTCAAACTTCAAAACATCGAACTCTTAAGCATCACAACGTGCATCTGATTACAAACTTGTGACGTTTCACTTCTAGCTTCTCCCTTATATTCTTGATTTGAACTTTGGCAGTGTCAATAGCTTTGGAATTATTGGTATATCAATTCCATAACAGTTATGGGCTATATTAACATGGCTTGGTTTGCTATTTCAAAACAGTCAAGTGGGCTTCGGTCACACACATTATCCATGCTTGTCAACGATTCTCCTGGAGTTCTCAATATAATTACAGGGGTTATATCTCGACGAGGTTATAATATTCAGGTCAGTTCATTGACTTATCCTTTTTTTCTTAAACTTTATTCCCCCATCTGTTGATGTGAATCTATTTCCTTTATTCTATTCTCAGAGTCTAGCTGTTGGTCGTGCCGAAGTCGAGGGACTATCTCGCATTACTACTGTTGTTCCTGGAACTGACGACTCTATTGGCAAGCTGGTTCAGCAGCTGCACAAGCTTATAGATCTTCACGAAGTATGGATACCGATTTTCATATTTTAAGAAGTCGAAAGGTCTCTTTTAAAAAAAATGATTCATAGAAGAAAGATTGTTTCCTTTTTGAGGAAAAAAAAAAAGTATCTTACTTTTTATACATCATCAGAATTGTATTTTTTTATACTCGACAAATTTATGTTCATGAAACTGTTTTCTTAACTGCTCTGTACCATAAAATCATTTACGGTACAAATTCTACAATACCGCTTTGTACTTCATCATTGCTTCTATGTGTGTGTTTAATTTTCTTTTGCTGTGTGGGTGAGCATGTAGCTGACAAAAATGAGATTGGTTTCTTCAGGTTCAGGATATGACCCACCTGCCGTTTGCAGAGCGAGAGCTGATGCTTATAAAGGTTGCGGTCAACCCTGCTGCTAGGAGGGATGTTCTCGATATTGCAAGCATTTTCCGAGCCAAAGCTGTGGATGTGTCTGATCATACAATTGCTCTCGAGGTAAACTTCTGATTCCCCGTTCACTAATTGGTTTAAAACTCTTGTAAAAGTTCTTTGTTGTAGTGTTGGGCACTGCAGTATAGATAACATAAAGGTCTTACTCTTCTTTCCCATCGGTCATCTTGTATTAGAACCCAAGTCCGACCCACATTTTTGCGGTTTCAAGGTCACTCAGATGGACCCGATAACTTTTATCGGATTGGGCAACCCACACTCAATATGCACCTTTTCCCGTGGCAAACCTGACCCGCGTACCTATGCAGATTAGGGTATGGGATGAGGTCATTTTAACCCAAACCCAGGAAAACCCAATCCGAAATTTGAATTGCCAGCACTAAGTGGCGATGAGGCTGACTTTTGGAAGACTAAAATGTTCAAATGGTTTTTGGTTATTCGAAGAGCGCTACAGGCTTAGACCTGAACATAACCACATGCATATTTATCCATGTACGTGTGAATTCTGTATCATTCGAAAACAATTATCGATACATCACTATATCTTCATTATGTGTTGAAATTTGCCCGTCTATGATCTTGCTACATCATATGAGCATATCCTTTCTAGTATTTGAAACTAGGAACCAAAAATGGCAACATTTTCACTGTAGCAATGAAAAGCAAATACAATATTAGTTTTGAGCTATTTTGTTGGAGCTGCACATTCATTTCAATGCTCGTGATATCCTATCTTTTTCGGGCTTTTCTTACCAAGCTTTGACTCACTTTATTTGTTTGTCTCGTCCCGTTTTATTAATATTGGATCCATTTTTCGGTTGTTCCAGCTCACAGGTGATATAAACAAGATGGTCGCACTACAGAGGTTACTAGAGCCCTACGGGCTTTGTGAGGTTTGTTTCCCGATTCTTGGTTCTTGTCAAGTCTCATGGGTGTGCATTTTCTGTTTATTTCACTTGCTCCACACAAAACTGGTAAAGATATGAATATAATTCTGAAAATCATTTCGTATTTCATCGGAAACTATTACTCAAACCAATCCCTCTACTTAAACCGAAATCTTGATACGATTGTATTAAACTGGAACTTAGTTTATCATGAATAGCAATGAGGACTTATATGGAGCTTCTCACTAGAGCTGACAATGTGGGCTCGAACTTTTGGCAATCAAAATCCGACCCGCATTATTCTTTCTCTCTCTCTATACATATGTGTATATATATGCACACACTCAACCTGCACATTTTCTATGTGCAACCTGAAACCCACACCTCTTGGGGGTCGGGTTTGGATAAAGTATGTCCAGCCCAAATGTGAAAAACCCGACCCTAGAACCCGAATTGCTGGTTCTAAATCACAATTGCACATGACCATATGTTTGATACAAATTATTTCGCCTTCGAGAAACCTGTTATGAGGCCTCTTCTATGTGTTATACATGTTTAGTCTCAGCCAATGAAGTTGATTTTTTTCCCCTAGTTTGCTTGTAATAGTTTCGGTTCAATTTTTTACATATCTTGGTGGGCCTATATATGCAACATTAATGTGTTTTCTATTAAAGATTGATTTCTTGATGTGTGAAGATTGCACGAACCGGGAGAGTGGCGTTGGTGCGAGAATCAGGCGTTGATTCCACATCCCTGCGTGGATTCTCTCTTCCCTTGTAACACTCGATATGAGATCTCGGGAAAGCTTTTTTTCTATAGGCAATTGTCACCGAGAGTATGGGGATTAGAAGATCCCGATAAAGCTATTGCGAGTACCGCCCTCTTCGGCTTTTGAGTTTCGCCTTGTGTTTGATGTAGGAGTTAAGATCATGTAACATTTACGGTTAAACATGTCTTAGGGTTTCATGTTTTTGTATCTTTTATGTAATAACATGTGTTGAAGATACGTTCTTTATGTGTTTGTTCAAGGAAATGTTACATTTTGGGTCCTCTTGTCAACTTTGTTTTGAATTGGTACTTAATTTTGTTTTTGTTTAAATTGGGTTTCCAAACTATCTCTAATGTTTCAATATGGTACTAAACTATGTTATTATATCATATTGGTCCAATGTTGTCAAATTAGGTTGACATGATAATTTTTTATATATAATTTTTGTTGACATGTTGATCATGTGGTGTTTTAAGGTAACTAAATTTTGTATTTTACTAATGAGATTGATTTAGAACAAAATTATCTAATTATTAGAATACAGTTTATTTTTTTAAAACAGTTAACACGATTATTAATATGACTAATTCGAAAAAAAATACTCGGAATTAAATTAATTGGAGATCCAAAATATAATAACTTCCACGAGTAAATGAGTCAATTTGACCAACCAATTGCATGTGAATAGAATTTTGATAACTTGTATTCAAAGCAACATTTGTTTTTTGCAGTTGAATTCTTAAAATGATATAAATATATACGGTTAAAACCGTTGAGAAAACAATTAAAATAGTGAAAAATTGATCAAAATCAAAATCAAATTTGACCACCCAATTTCACTTTGAAAATCGATGATGCAGCCATAATGAGTCAATATAATAATATTTATTCAATCTTTTGATTTGATAAAAATTAATGCTTATCTCATAATATTATATAAAAACATTTGTATAAAATGATGTGTCAAAAATAATAATGACACATCAAATAATCAATTATACTATTTATGGTTTGTACAAATTATAGTATGTGAAGTGTACAATATATCTAATAAATCCGACATTCTATTCCAAAAATTTACGAAAATAATAATATCACACATTTCGAATCATTATTTGCTTCAACTTAATTTTCAATTGCTAAAATGAGATAAATAATGCATCACATCAATTATACCATTTTCATTTTTTATGAACAAAAATGTTTGGTCTTAAGGTTATGTCATGCTTGCTTAGATGACAATACCACAAAAAGCCGCCATGGTGAATGCTCTTGGTATTTCACTAACAACATAAACACTATCATGACTTAGTCATAGTGGAATATATATATATATATATATATATTAAAAAAGTTGTATTCCTTGTCCAATCAGAATGCACAAGAATTACATTTACTATATTTTTATTCTTAATTTTTGTTTATGAATTGAAAACTCTAATACAAACGCTACCATAAGAGCTCCTGTGGGCGGGAAGGTCAGGAAGTCGATTGTAATTGTTTATAAGCAATCATTTGCAGGAGCTCTATTGATGAATAAAACATACGATGAGCCATTGTAGATGCTGTCTTTGGAGCTTTGATAGTTTTGGGACCAACCACTTTTGCCCGTCACAAACAACCCAAATTGAAAATTCTTACATAAACGCTCCTCTAATTCACAAGATTTTTTTTACAAAAGGGTACACAAGAAGTGCAGCAACATTGAGACTTCTTGTGAAAAAGAATTGGCGACAACCGTTTATACTTTTTGTGACAGAATTTGACTGTCACAAAAGACAATGTAGTGATTTTGGTGCCGAAAATTCTGATATAAACGCCACCTCAACGTTTCAGAAGAAACAAACTATGCTATCAAAGGGAACACAATTTATTTTTTGCCCAAGTGCACAATATCAGATTCATCACAATCAATTCGGTTGAAAACTTATTATCCAAACACGATGTAAGTGAACCTCATACTCGTTCCATATTGAAAATTTTGATACAAAGTAGGAGTTTAGAACACATAGACTATGTTATTAGAAAATAAATATGTTATTAGAAGGAACATAAGCATTTTTGTGCCAAGAAGTGCACAATATCAGATTCATCACAATTGAAAAGTTAAAATCCAAACAGATGATCGAGATATCTCATTCACATTTTCATTCTTGATTCCTATTTTCAAACCAAAAATTATGATACAAACACTACCTTTGTTATGAAACTCATGAGAATGGTGGTATCAGAAGGAACACAATTTTTTATGCCCAGCACAAATGTGCGATATCAGATTCGTGGTATAATATAATTCAGACAACTACAATATAGATAATAATAATTATTATTATTATTATATGCACCTTATCAATCTTCATATACGTAATCGAAACTAATAGATTTTTTTTCAATTATTTTTCTAATATGTATCGACTTACCAGTTTTGATCATCGAGCAACGATGAGTTCATCTCTGGTATCAGCTGCGCCAAGGTTTGATGGCATCATGAGCTCATCATCGGCTGTGAAATGGTACCTCTGACCAATGACTCGAAGAAGCTGAAACACCTCGAACATGGTTGGTCGCTCCTTGGGAATTTCGGATACACAGTTACATGCGACTTTAAGGAACTGGAGGAGCTCGACATCCACGCCATTCCCGACCAAGCTCTTGTCAATCCCGGATTTGAGTTGCGAGCTACTTGAGAGGTGCGTGATCCACTCAACCAAGCTTCCCTTGAAGGTCTCCGGGGCATTGTCCACATGAGTTGGTCTTTCGCCGGTGATCAGTTCGAGGAGCACAACCCCGAAGCTATAAACATCTCCTTTTGGCGTGGCTACCAGTGTTCGTGGATACTCGGGAGCAACATAACCCAAATCTCCAAACTCCCCGTTGACAAAAGTGCTCAAATGGGTATCGATCGGATTCATGAGCCTTGCAAGACCGAAATCGGATAATCTGGGTTCAAAGTCCTTGTCGAGCATTATGCATTTGGAGCTGATGTTTCGATGTATGATTCGGGGGTTGCAGCTATGATGAAGCCATGCCAAACCTCTAGCTGCTCCAATCCCGATCTTGAGCCTCAAGGGCCAATCCATCTTCTTTGCCTCGGGATCTATTGGATGAAGCCGATCATAGAGCGCTCCATTTTCCATGTACTTGTACACCAAAAGTTTCTCCTTCTTCGCCATGCAAAAACCCAACAGAGGAATTAAGTTCCGGTGTTTCACGCTCCCTATAGTGTTCATCTCGGAAACAAACTCTTTCTCCACGCGTTGAGTATCTTGTAACCTCTTAACCACGAGGAAAGAACCATCCGGAAGCGTTCCCTTGTACATGGTTCCTGTTCTGCCTGTTCCAATGATGTTATGTTTGCTGAAACTGCCAGTCGCTTTCATGAGATCGCTTAACCGTAACTTTGAAACCGACTTTTCGAACATTGAAACCTGTAAAAGCTCAAAAAATAACAACAATTTCTTAGTTAGAATTATGTTCGACAAGATATTTTCACATAACTGCGACTGGTAATTGAAATTCCTGAACTTGCCTTGATGCCTTTTAGTCCTTTCATGCTCTTCGCCCATCTGTTGCCTTCAGGGTCGCCGTCCTTACGCCTCTTGATAGCCCTTCTACGGCTATAGTAAAGAACGATAGCCACAATGATCGTTGTAAACGACAATCCGCCAACAGCTGCCCCGGCTATAGCACCAGCAGGAGTGTTCTTCGCGGAACCCTTGCAGGCTGGCAAGGGTCCTCCACAGAGTCCCGGATTACCAGCGTAACTTTCAGCCGTTATAGTATTGCTAGTATTGCGGCCAAAAATAGGGACTTGCCCCGACAAAAGGTTGTTCGTAACGGTAAACGTCTTCAATCGATCGAGCAAGCTGAGCTCCAGTGGAATATTACCCGTCAACCGATTATTATCCAACTTGAGCTCATTCAAATAAGAACAATTCGCAAGACTCACCGGGATCCCACCTGAAAAACTATTAGACGAGAGATCAAGAGTAGTTACAAATTGGATTCTCTTTGATATGTCACTAGGAATCGACCCCGAAAGCTTGTTGCTGGAAAGATCTAAGCCCGTCATGCTTGTGCAATTCTCGATTCCTCTAGGGAACTGGCCCTTGAGACCCATATCTGAGAGGCGAATATTTAGAACCCGATTCTCATCCGGGTGCCAACACTCCACACCCGTAAACTTGCATATGAAACCCTCGGTATTGTTTTCGAATTTCCATGAATTGCTCAAGTAGTTTAAAGGGTCTTCAAGAGACCCCCATAAAGTTTTCAAGCAATATATATCAGTTTCAGTGGCATAGCTAACACTACTCATCAACACCATCACCACAACCACCCAAATTGAAAAACTATGAACAAGAACCACAAAATCATTGCTGTTCCTCAACAAACCCATGATCACAACACAATTTCTCACAATCTATACTCAAAAACCCTACTTGCT
>JAYMTE010003076.1:0-10264 GCA_036897545.1 Pelargonium fulgidum
GAATTGTTGTAGTGAACGTGTCGTATTTGTGTTACATATTAAAATGTGTCATGTTCAACACGACACGAATACAGCACACATGTATCATGAATTGCCAGGATGTCAGTTGCAGCATCAAACAATACCTGTAAAGGATTTCTGACAAAAGCGGGTTCATAACGGCCTTTGCAAAATCTATGGAACGATATGGTCAGTACCGGGAGTGCGATCAACAATGGAGTTGACTGAGCAGCTTCTTTCGTGCTTAACAATCCCATTAGTAGTAGCTGTGAGACGATTAGTGCTGTTATGATGCGCCCATGGACTGACGGCCAGAATGCTGCTGCACTCTCGTACTCCTGATTATAGACATTGATAATCTGCATATCGAAAAATAAAGCTTGTTATATGCTTGGTGAACAAAGCATCACATTTTAAAGAGATTATAAGGTCCTAGTATATTCACATAGAACCAATAACCTTACAAATGGCATAAACTGATGTTTACCTGATGACGATATACAACATACGCCAAGCCGAAGAACACTATGATGAAAGGAAGTAGAACAGGAGTCACAACTGCATAAACAAGGCCGAGTAGGAAATAAAGTTGTATCTGAGGTTCCCCCGTGTTGAAACCAAGAGTTCCGGGATCCATTGCTTCTTCTCTATCCTTTTCAGTCTTCACCAGTAAGAAGTTTTTCAACTGATACATGATCAATGGTTTCAACCTTAGAATCTCTCCGGCGACTCCAGCCCACCCATCAACCATTATATACGTGATAAAGAAAGTCGCCTTCATTGGAATTGATGTACCAATTGTCTTTGGGATTCTGCACAAGTAGGCACTTCAGGTTAGATTACAGTAATCCGATAAAAGAAACACATGATCGATCCACAGAGCTAATGACACACAGAAATCAGAAATGCCTCGAAAAACACAGCTTATGCAGGAATTCATGTATTCAACTGACATTGCATAGAAGTCAGAAGATCAATTTCTTTATAGTTTACATACACTTATAATTAAATGTTTGAATCTTTATCTTATTTAGAGGAACATACTCATTTGCCGACTGGTTCAAAAAATTATTTAGCTGTTGAAACGCCGTTCCAGTGATTATGCTCCCAAGAAAAACATTAATGAATTGGAATATATAATATCTAGTTGCAGATCTCCTCTCTAGAGCTGAAAGGCATATGAATCCTTCAAACTTCGACATCATCATCAAAATTGAAGGTAGAAAAATGAGGAAAAGCTTTAAAGCGATTCCAGGAAGGAAACCCTGAATGAATGATTTTATGATCTTGCTGCATAGAACATGAAACGATGTTAGTTTATGTGATCAGAAACACATAATGCTGTAGAGCGCAAACAAAGCTTTGCATTGACAGCACAATTATGACAATTTCATTCACTCAAGACCAGTTTAAGATTCAATATGCATATAAAATATGGTAAGTTGGTACAACATTCTGTTACAGTAGCAAAAGATGAACTACTGGTGATGTTATAGGAAGAGAAAATGGAGTCATGAACATGAAACAATGTCCTGAAATATGCAGCATAATCGTGTAAAGAAAAGGAAGCAAGTAGAACTCACATTTCAATTACGGGCTTCAGGAAAGGCACTGCTTTCTCAATACCCTCGATATTTGCAAGAGACTGTACGAACGCAATTGGAATCATGAAAAAAAAGGTAAGGAAGAAGAAAGCTACAGCGATGATGAGCCTCCTTATTGAAAGTGAAACATATGGAATTGCCAAGTTATCCCAATATATATCACGGGGCTCTGGAGCCCACTCAGTCAGCCATAATGTCGGATTTCTAGTTTGTTGAGTTTGTGCACAAACAGCAGCTGCCCATCGAGTTTTGAAGGAAACAAATGATGCTGACATAATGGATTTCGGGTTGTTGATGATTTCAGCTTTCTCCAAAGACATCTAATAATTTTTGTCAACGAAAAGAACATAACGTTAAACAAATATCACCTAGTTAATTTACAATAGATTTTAAAGTGATTCTGCGGCTTACTTCTTTCGATAGTCTCTGAACTTCAGATGTGTAGTAATCAATTGCATCCCTTTTCTCCCCCCAAAGACCTAGAAAACCAGACTGTTCCACCATAAAGAAATTCAAGATATCATGTTATATTTTTTCTTTTAGGTTTCAAGCTCAACACACACACACACAAAAAAAAAAAAAAAAAAAAAAAAAAAAAAAGAACATAATTATGAAGACAACAAATCATTAAAACAAAAATATTATCTACATAAAGAGGAGAAGAGAGAAGCGAGGAAATTATGAAAGATATCAAATAAGCACTTGATCATTAGCAATACGATACCTTCATAAAAGGCTTTTTAGTTGGATTTCTGGAATATTTAAGTTGATAGAAGTCCAGCCAGTTCTGTCTTTTTTTCTCCTCTTCAACTAATTTAGAAAGTTTATTTGCATTATAAACAACCTGCAAGAAACAAGCCACATAAGATATCATCATTGCATGACAGCATAAGTTTATGAAATTGGAAGGTTGATGATGTCAACTAAGATATAATCAACACACCAACTATACATTGTTACAAGTAAAATGTGAACTTAATTCAGTTGTAGACTATTCACTTGGTGGTATATGATGTACATTACGAATCTAGCAAAAAATCAACAACTTTGGTATAGTCTAAGTCAAGAGATAGCGCTTCGTTTATTTCATGAATCTTTTATTTAGCATTGTCTTCATGGTTGCTTGTGCATCAACTCACGTTCATGTGTATGCACATACTTACATATCTACATAAAAGTAATAGGACCAAACCTGATTAGTGAGGTAGTGATCTGGATGGTTGACCATAAAAAAGTGTTCCACAAGCTCACTTAATGATTCATCTGGATCTGGTGGCACATTTCTAACAAGCACCTGCACAACACCAGTCATGATTTTAAAATAAGAAGAAGATGCACATCGACATACAATTCAACTCAAAAGTATAGAATTGATCCATATTTATATCATCTCAAGAGGTGCTTCCTCATGCTCGTATAAATCACGTGCAGCCCCAACTGGACTACACTCTCAAAAAAAGTGAAAAACTCCAAATCAATGAGTCTAAATACAGAATCCTGACTTGATTTTATTTGTCTTTAGCAGAAACCAAAGCAATTGAATTGAACTTGAAACAAAAAAAATGGAAGAACACTTAGTAACAAAATAGGACAATATAGGATTAGATTCCCTATTAAATCACACTGACAAGTTATCTAATTTAATGGACATGAAGTTGTTCTTACTGTAAACTGATCTGGACGCCTCCGCTCTGATGCAAGAAAATGCAACCTCATTGATGCAACTATCTCATACTCTTTTTTCAACACATAGCATGTCCAGAAGGTGAAGACATAAGCCATTACCAAATGGGTCCAAAATCTGCAACCATAGCTAAAATATCAGCAACAACAACCAAGCCATTTCCCAAATACTACGTAGAATACAAAATAAAATATATATACAGTTTTCATAACTTCACTGGAAATATCAATTTATCTGCTATAATAATTTAGTCTTTTTGGATTAATGGGATGCAACAATGGGCCTCACGCAAAGAGGATAAAATCAGTAAGCCACATAACAGAGTTTGTAATGAGAAAGTTGCATACCTATTAGATCCAGTTGGTATGTTTGATATAGACAGTTTATCAATATCACTATAAGTAATATTGGAATGCTCTAAAGTGCTGTTGGTCCAATTAACTGGCACCATGACAAAAAAGGCAAGTAATGCAATAGGAACAAATATTTTAAGCCTGCAAGGAAATAGGAATGTAAAAGTGAAATCAGTTCAAAACTACATTAGAAATAAACAAACTATAGGGATTTAATCTATCGGAGCATACCCTGTCAAGTAAATCCTCAAGTAAACTGCAGAATCCAATCCTGCGTGTTCAATTAGTTCAGGTTCTGGCATTTGTAGTGCCGCTGGCATCCAGCTCAGAAATCTCACATATGACCTGAAATCGAAATTGACAAATTTGCTTCCAAAAGAACCTGTGCGTAATGGGCTGCACCTCAATCCCTTTAGGTACCATTTTGGAAAGTAGACCCTATCGTTGATAGGCTGGATGCGAAGTATAGCAAATACCAGAAAGAAGGCAAATGCAGTGAGGATATTGATAGTTGCTGCAACCCCAATGTCACTCAGGGAAGCCATATATCAAGTTCAAAGAACAAAATCACAATGCAATCCTGAAAAGAAAAAAAAAATGTTACGAGTTAATATCATTTTCAGCATGGCAAAGGCAGTTGGTTGGCTACAACCTATTCATGATAAACGAAGTCCCTCAATCCCTTAAGGAAATGAGTAGTTCTTTAAGGCATGAAGAAAAGCATAGATTAAAGGCTAATTTTGACTTTGAGCTTCATTTTTATAGGGGGTGGCACCTCTATCAAATGTGGATGTGCACTAACTTAATTAGCAATTTAGCTGCAAATAAAAATGACAAAGAAGATTGCAATTTCATTAGAATTGAAAAAATATACATATCCATTGAACCATATGATATAAAATTTCCTAGTTAATGCATGTACCTAGAAAACCACACAACACAACCTCTCTAGTTTCAGCTAATGATAAGACACCATAATTCTCATTGGTCAGCCAATCAATAAAATCATGCATTAAACAGCCTAGAAACTTCAATTATAGGTTGTCAGCTGCCTTCATTTGTTTATTGGGGTTGCTTTAAAAAAAATATATACAAAACATGTTGGAACATGTTAGTTCATGAGATTGAGACATCCAAAGTTCACTGGGTACTTCAGAAATTAGTATGTAAAATATGTTAATTCATGATGAGACATCCAAATGTGCCCACAAACTGTCTTAAATCCAAATAAGCATAATTCAACCACAGAGAAAAGAAATTGCTTAATCACCAAATGTCAAAGGTAAACTGAAATTTTAGACTAGTACAATACTTAAAGAAAAGTCAAATCATGGTCAAGTAAAGGTAACTAATAGGAGTTCAGGAGTTTTCAAACTACGCCTTTCTTTCAAGATGTAGTCGAGCTCTTTTCGGTATTAGGTATAATTGTCCTTACCTGTTCTTTCTTTAGAAAGGTGATTTCATTTCAGCTCTTCTTTCAAGTTGCACAAGGTTGCAAAATTCATAGTCTAATTCAAAAAAGTAAAATCTAGATAAAAAGTCAAACTGTGGGGAACACCTGGAGATCACATTGAACTAGGGCCAACCAGACCAGTCTACATAAACAAATACAGTAAATAAATTCAAGAAAAGGAATATGGAATACTGCTTCCCTCTCAAGATTAGGATTAACAAAAATACTTTAATTTTTCCAGACTTAGATTTTGATAATATATTCATAGAAATTAGAACAAAAGTGCATTGAAATGAAAAGAAAGCATGTGGGCTCACAATAATACTTTCTGAAAAAGACAGTCAGGAAATATAAATAGACATTGGCATGTGAAAACCAACTAAAACACAAAGAAAATCAAGCCAAATAAAGCAAAAAATAATAAATGAATAAAACAAGTAAACAAGTCCACGCATCAAATATCTTTAAAATAGTAGACAACAATTGAATGGGAAAAAAATCCCAAACTCAATTTCCTTCCCATTCTGAAGAACCTTTTCTCAGCATCCAAACAGACTAATAACAGACCAAAACGATTCACACTCCCAAATTTCAGTATAACATTGCACTGTAACATACCATAAGAAAACCAATTCAGCTTGACAGAGATTGAAACTAGATTAATTTTCCCTCCATTTCTTCCCTTTTTCTTGGAATCCAAACAGACTAATAACATACCAAAACAATCCACACTACCAATTAGTATCAGCATACCATAACAAACTAGAAGAAAGCCAATTCAGCTTGACAACAATTATTCAAAAACAAAACAATATTCCTTTCGTTTCCTTCCATTTTCTCAGCATCCAAACAGACTAATAACAGACCAAAACAATACACACTACCAAATTAGAAAGAAAACCAGTTCAGCTTGACAACTTCATTCAAAACAGAACAATTTCCCTCCATTTCCAACATTTTCTCGGCATCCAAACAGACTAATAAGTAGTGACAGTCCAAAATACTCCACACTATCAAGTTTCAGTGTACCATTAGTCCATTACAGACTAAATTCAAACCATGACAACACTGATTCAAAAACAAAACAATTTTCTTTCCGTTTCCTCCATTTTCTCGGCGTCCAAACAGACCAACAAACAAGTAACAACTCCAAATCCTCAATGTTCATACCTGTAGGAAGTCAAATCCATCTACTGACAGCGCCAAAACAAGCCAGAGAGAGTCCAAAACGCAGCGTTTCAGTTCAACCTCACACAGATCAAGCTCGATCGATCCACAAGAATGAGATCAGCAAATCCAGAGCACACAAATTGGAAGTGAAATTACACAGAAACTCTGAATATATTTATATATATATACGATGGTGCTAAAATGCGCCAACCTTGAAGAGGAGGGAGGCGCAGGATAGTAGAGGTACAGAGGAGGAGGAAGAAGGAGAAGAAGAAGATTAAGAACAGTTGCAGAGAACAGGGAGTGAAGCTTTTGGATTTTACTTGCTTTTACTTTTTTAATATAAAAATGGAAATTATAGCTAAATAAATAAAATAATTGTATAAAATAATTTTATTTAATAATTTTTAAATTCAAGCAATGAGAGAGAGACAGATCTCTCTGTCGGCAGCGGAGACAGAGCACTGTTCCGTAACGGCTACTTTTTTTATTTTCTGTCATTTTTGTAAAGGTTTAAGGTTGGTTGAGTGACGTCGTTTTAGTATTTATATTTTTAAATAAAGTGTTGACGTGTCACTTTTTTTTTTTTTTTTTTTTTTACTTTTTAATGTTATGGATTTTGAGTTGTAATTTATTTATATAATTTTAAGTTATATAATTACTTTAAGTGCAATCTATATAAAAGACAATAGCTCAAACTTATATGTATTATTTTTCATCTTCTTAAATGTCGGGAACAATTTTTAGAAACGTATGACGAGATCTCCAACTCTAGATTACAATAGTTGCTCCTTTTCATCAGCCAATTTCTTCATTTTTCCTAGTAAATGTGTTCACCAATGTCTCCCAACCTTCTTTTTTTTTTTTTCATTTGTTCTATTTTCGATTACTTTACTATTATTCTTTTTCGTCACTTCTCATAGGTAATCCAAAAAGCACAATCCAACATTTGATATTTTTCAAGAACCGTATCCATGGAAAAAAATTTGTGTTGCGTTCTAAAATGATTTTCTTTCCTCAGAAGTCGGGTCCTCATCCTTTGTGGATGAGTTGAGAATCAACAAATCGATTTTCCTTACACCAGACTGTCATTTACATATTGTTATTCGGGCATTCCAGCTCGCACAAATTTGCAACCTTAGACTTAGTTGTTTTGATGCACAGCAATCTGGTGGATGACCATTTCCTTCAGCACGACAATTGTCCACACGAATCACAAGGATCGATTCTTGAGCCGCATAAGCTTTCATGTTCCTGATATCCATGGCAGAGCTCCCAGCTTGAACCATATCTCCACAAAACCGACAAGGAACTAGGCGCAAGGGACAGCTTGAGGCCTGGTGTTGCATCTGTCAAACACAAAACGAACATCGCGATAAGTTCATGTTGCATTTACACACACACCTCTTCACTCATGGAAAAAGCTATGGGTTTCATTTTACTTACTAACCGAAGAGTTTTGGCCATCTAAGAAACAAAATAAGCAACAACATGGTTTTCCTTACATGCATGCAAGCACCATATTTATATAGTTTCCTAATATCCAATTGGTTGAGTAGGCATGTTGAGAAAGAAAGTTTCATATTGCAGAAAATGCCAAGTTTTAGTTTCATGCATAAGACACTGCATTGCATTCGCGAAATGGTAAATGTTCAAGAGATATGACATTGAACAAAAGAAGAAGAGAAAAGGGCGCATCACATACCATTTGTTCTTTCTCGAGGACAACCCCACAGGGGCAACTGATCGGCTCGTGATACACTTTCATGTGCTTCTCCATCTCTCCTTGCTGAAATGCTTGCCCACATTTCTCACAATGCACATGGATCTTGGCCTCCTCAATCCTAAGCACAATTCCACATCCAGCGTGTTGACACGTGACATTATGTCTTCGACAGTAGGCTTCATGTAGGGCTATGGTCCGGCTAGGTATATGATGCTTGCAGTTCCTACACTCTACGGTGTCCACCTCTGCAGATGCTGGCGAAGAAGACATAGCTTGTTGACCCTTACGATTGTTGTTCTCCTGAATATTCACTGATATCTGGTACTTGGTTGTTCCCTTGAAGCCATAAACACCAATGCTGTATGTACCAGCATCGAAGTTCATATCTTTACAGGTAAGGATCAACGACTTGGAACCAATGTCGTGGGAAGACCATTCATGCTGGTGTCGAGTTGGGAATAAGAGGGGATGCTTGGACATGTAAAGGTCTGTATCTCCACCATCTGCTTCTGCGTCTACTTTAACCTCAACAATTGCATCCCCGGAAGCAATTTTTCCCCAGGTATCATTGTCGACGGAGAACTTGTAATAAACAAAATTTCCCTCCTCGATCGCCCCATGTTCTGCAGTTCCAAATACTAGGGGCTTTAGGACATGCTGATTTGTCCTCTCTGAAACTGTGTCGGGACTAATTACATCAACTTCAATATCTGTTTCTAGGACAGAAACACTAGAAGAGGGTTTCAATTCAAGTACCCTCAATTTGTAGACCAACTCCCCATAATTTACTGAGAGTATATCATCTTGTGAAAGAGTGGCGTGCTGGCGGAGGCTTGTTTCAAGGATAGCCTTGTGATTCGGGAGGTCCGAAAAACCAATCCCATCTGGCTGAAGTTTTGCGTAAGTTCCTTTCGGCAGCCTGACATAACGAACTTCAACCAAAGAAACTGGAGCATCTTTGGGAAACAAATTGCTCCAAACATGAGGAGGAATCCCGACAGAACCTTCATCAGCAGTGAACTCTAAAACACCTGAATGGGTGGTCCGACTGTCCTCCATTTCAGCTGCCTTCGAGTCTGAAGGACCCTCCTGACGAATTACCGAGAGCCGGAAGTACAAAGGTCCTTTATCAAAGGCGCCTTGATCAGACAACTCCGTGAAACAAGAAGATGGGAGTTTGATCTTATCTCCGTTGCCCTGATAAGGTACAGCTTCTAAGATCCGGTAAAAGCTAATTCCCCTCCCGACAAGCAAATTTTCTTCCATTTGCTGATCCGCCTGAAAGATAGGTCAAACTATCACTATTCGGAACTAAAAAAAGAAGAAGACAAAAACGCTACATATAACCGAGATATTGTAGTCTATGTTAATCCAACAGTCAAGATCTAAACATACTACCATCCCCATCCCAACCCCACAAAACCTACCAATGACGATTAAGTGAAGCAGAAGTGCATATAGATTATACAGTATCTAATGTAAATTCACAAACCAACAGCACAATACTCACAATATTACGACTACAAAAGAAATTAGCATCTCTTCTAAAGCAGTTTTTAAGGCAAATATCAACAATATAATCTAGGAACTAAGTGGCTCATGGCGTCCCAATTACATGAAACCGATGTTCGGAAAATAGTTTGTAGAGCTGCTAACTAACAAAATGATGAAAATTTTCAAACTATCCATTTATTTCAGCATAAAATGTGCAGTTCATATACTTCCCTTCCTAATAATATCTATACTTTACTAAATGGAATCATCTGATTCACAAGTAACTACATCAAAATGTTTTTCTCAGGAACCAAACACACCCAGAGGAATCAAAATCCCTAACCCCAAATTATACAATATGACACAAATCAATTAAGTTCATCAGATAACTAAACCTATAAAAGAAATGTTCTTTCCCCAAAATCTGAGGACCCATTTTCCCTAGAAGCAAATAGAATCATAATGAAATCAAATAATACCAATTTTTTTTTGTAGAATTGAGAAGAAGAAGAAGAAGAAATTACCTTGAGTTGAGCTTCAATAGCATCGAGTCTGCGAGATCTCTGAACAGCTTCAATGGCTTCTCGCTGACGCTTGGCCTCTTCTCTGGCCTTGCGCTCCCTCTCCAATCTCCTTCTGGCGATCTCTTTCCTCTCCTTCTGCTCCTTCTCGATCTTCTCTCTCGCTCTCCTCAGCTCGAAATCCATCTCTTTCTCTCTCTAAAAACCCTCTCTCTCTCTCTCTCTCTCTCTCTCTCTCTCTCTCTCTCTCTCTACCCTC
>JAYMTE010003077.1:0-10263 GCA_036897545.1 Pelargonium fulgidum
TAAAAAGTTACAAAAAATTCGTGAGGGTAGTAAACTGTAAAAAGTGTCAACTACAAGATAGTAAACCGTAATTTCTCCTACATTTTAGCCGAGTCTTTGTAAAATTTGAAATGCCACACGTATCCTTCCATATTGTGAGTGCACTAAATCCGAAAAATTCATAATTGAAATTGGAAAATGACTACAAAACTCAAGTAATTTACTTAATTTACATAGGCTGTGAAAACACCACAAGCAAGAGCAGTGTTGTCTGATGTTGCAAATCCATGCTATGGAGGCTAAACCAAAACCAAGACAAAATGACATAACAGAGATCATCAATTACAGAGACAGATTGTGAAGTCTAATATCAAAGAATTGTCTTATTCTCATAAACCTATTACAAGCAATCTCCTTGTGAAACAGGCTATTATTCTTCCAACTATGTCTACATCTAAAACTGTTGGAACAAGAGATGTGTGTACTTCAATATTACATTAAAACAAACAAAATTTCTTGTCTTCATTATTGTATCTTATAACAAGTTGTGTATTAAACAAGATTTTCATGTATAATCTAATACATAACCTAGATTTAGGCGTGCTAAAAGAATCGGCACAAGGGTCGTCTACCTTGTATCCATGCTCAATGATTGTGATAGTGTGAGGGCAAAGGCTTAGTTCTTTGGCTTCTTAACAGCCATTGATTTCCGCTTGTTAACATCCAGGACCTTTTTCCTTAACCTAATCACCTTTGGTGTAACCTGCACAGTGTGATTACGAACAAGCAATACCATTTCAAATAAGCTCTTTTGAAAACTAAGAGCTCTATGGAATCTATAACTTCATTCTATTAATAAGAAAATATAAGTTGTGAAACTATGAATTATTTATTCAGAAGGACCTAACAAATAGAAGACGTCTATGACGACATTATAATGTATGACCTACACATTATTCACTAATGAAAAGTAAATGAGGAATGTACCTCTATAAGCTCATCGGTGGCAATATATCCTATGGCTTCTTCAAGAGTAATCTGCATCACAACGCATTCATGTCATTTAGAACTTTTGATATTCACAAACTTCATCATAAGCTAGATTGATGGATACTGGCGTGATTCTGGAAGCCCAAAACTCATACTATTCTATATGTACAACTCCTTGTTTGGGATTTGGTTTGCATGGTTGTTTTTAGTTGAAATGTTGAATAGGTGTTCCCTACAAGATCATAGCTACACGTATAGAACCTCCCCCAAAACAATAACCAGAGTACAGGCATTTGGTACAGATTCAGAGACAACAAGGACATTATACATAATTGCAGGAAGATCAATAAATAATTCAACGGCTGAAAAAACATACAATCCTTGGAGGAGTAAGCTTCACAGTCTCTTCCTTGCAGGCAGAACGTATATTAGTAAGTTCCTTAGTTCTTACTGGGTTGACCTGTTACAATTATTGAAAGGTCAGCACCTATAAGAGAAATTGAAAAAGAAAAGAGATGTCAGTATGTATTCTTGTACTTACATCAAGATCCGTGTCCCGTGAATGTTCACCAATAATCATGCCGTCGTATGTCTATAAAATAAGCATACAATCAGCAGAAACTCACAGGAATCACATCTACAACACTTCATTAGTTAAAGTAGATTTGAATAAACACATCAGCCGTATACCAGATACATTCTAGATGTTCAATTACTGTGTTTATGTACTTTTCCATAGGACCAAAAATGAATCAAGTTCATCTGATGAATCAACTAACTCATGAAATGCTCCAACATATTTTCATACAAATGGGACTGTACTCATGCAGGATCAATAAGCATTCCACTTGCAAAAGTGTTGAAAAAGTGACAAGACTGCCAGAAAAAAGCAGCATTTCAACAGACATAAAAACTTGTGATATACTAGCCAACCACTTTGACTACACATGAATTGACACCAAAAAAAAATAAAATTAAATAGAAACTGAAAGATAGGAGACCTCTACAGCAATGGCCAATCAATTCAGATGCAGATGATCTAATTAAAATTATTTTATTCATATATTTGCAAAACGTAACAACAGGAATAAGGAAGCGCATAAAAGCATAAGGATTGAAATAATTCTATGTATCTAGCTGAAAATCAGAGACACGTCAAATATTTGTGAAAAGCAACAAGTCACAGGAATTAGAAAGCACAAGCAAAAAAGTAATAATAACCTCCATTCCAGGTGACACAAAGAGAATTCCGCGAGCTTCTAGACTCAATAGTGCATGACTTGTGATAGTACCAAAGCCCATTGATACCTGTGAAGTAACGAAAAGAAAATTAAATCCGAGATTGCAAGTTGATAGAAGGCATGGAACCGGTTCAGCAACAGTTTCTACATCAACAGGAAGTAAGTGTTACTAAAATATGGTTGCAAAACAACAAAAATGCATTTCAATGTCACCAATGACAAACGTGTTCTACTTAGGACTAGAATCAGAGAGAGACACTGCCTACTAGCTCTTAAAATGAATACATAGACCAGTTGAAAATAACAAGTGAACGCAAATAAGAAGTCATGTCTTAATACCACATTAATAATGGTCAACTGTCAGGAGACAGAACTTTATGACATTACATTCTGAGAATATTCGAATAGCTGTCCAAAAAAAAAAGAAAAAAGAGCAAAGAGCTTCTCCTTAAGGTGAATGGAGGTGCAACAGCACAACACAACTAATCTAAACCAATTTGATCTCCATCCCAACCATTTACTACCTAAACGACGACAGAGAATTTGAAACTTCCATTCTTTATGCAAGAAATGTTCACTATAACATTTATAATCAGTATGCATTTCTTATAGACGTACCAAAACTCCTTTCCTGACATTGCCAAGAGGACCCCGATATTTTTCATAGGCTGAAAATAAACAAGAAAGTATTTACAGATATTG
Source organism: Pelargonium fulgidum (assembly GCA_036897545.1). Taxonomy (NCBI): domain Eukaryota; kingdom Viridiplantae; phylum Streptophyta; class Magnoliopsida; order Geraniales; family Geraniaceae; genus Pelargonium; species Pelargonium fulgidum. Next base: position 2,913 of record JAYMTE010003077.1, read on the forward strand.
CAATGTGTATATAAGCCCTACTCGGATCAGCAGCAACTCCAACTACATTAAAGAGAAACAGATGAAGGATAGAAAGACAAAAGAAGATATATGCAGAACAAGCATACTCAGGAAAGCGCGGTGCATAAATCCAGTCCCACGTGTGTCACTGCTGAACACACTCCTGTAACCAACCAGACCCCTACAGTGCAGAGAGAAAAAAAAAGAAAAGTACATTCAATGGATGCATTGAGAAATATGCCCATCGATTTAGAACCCTCAGCACGATAATTTTAGAGAAATTAGAGAGGAAAAGAGGAAAAAATGAATAATGCGAGTAAATACTGGGAGCTCATAGCTAATGCATTCAAGTACCAATCAAATTCACTTACATTTTCAAGAACTTAAGTAATCAATGAGACAGCTAGTACAAACAGCACATAGCTAATAGGGAAAGCTCATAGGCTAACTGTTGCTACAAATTATTTGCAACCAAACAGTGTCATAAGACCTATATACAAGCAAAAGAATATGGTGGATTAAGATTAACTAAATACTAACCTTGATGGACAAGTTAAGCAAATCCTAGTCCTCCCAGCATCACCAGGAACAGCACCCATATCAGTAATCTCAGCTCGCCGATGAGATAGAGCTTCCATAATTAACCCAACATGCTCTTCATTTATCTGTAATACCATATAAATGAGTACAGTTCTCATTTTCCTAGGAGAACAAAACCATTATACCAGATATTCAAAATTCTTACCTCAATGGTTACTTCCTCAATCGGCTCAAGTTTTACCTTACCATCAACTTTATACCTGATTCAAGAAAGTAATAAACTCAAATCTAAAAATGAACTAGTAGCCAAAAAAGAGTAATTGTGTACGTTTGAGACCAAAGACAATCTTAAGAGTTTGCTCAATCAATATATGATTTAAAGGAGGAAAACTAAGTACGCAAATTAAGCACCCTAATGTTCAGACTGTCAAAAACTATCAATGAGCATTGAAAACGCTGATAAACTGGCTTCATTTGAGCACAAATTGCCAAGAATAAAAACATAATACTTTTTTTTGTAAACTTCATTGTATTCGATGAAACAGGAACCAAAGCAATGAAAGCTCAGGACTTTCAGTAACACAACAAATCCAAACAAACCCGCAAAGACATCAAAACAAATAAAATTTACAGAAGTAAAAACTTAACCGCAGAGAATTCAAAAGCTGGTAGAATAAAAGTTGCCAAACAAGTTAAGGTCAATGCAAAACTCTAATTCTTAACTAAATTCTTGAAGAATGTTATATATAATTTCCAAAATAAACAATTTATAAGATAATTATTTAGACTAAACTCTAAAGCCTGTCCTACTTAAAGATATATATTGTGTTTGAAAGAGAGAGTATCAACAATGAGGATGAGAAAAAGCACTTCAGCTTAAGGATATTGGGGAACTCACATGACTCTAGGTGGTGATACAGAGAGCTCATATCCTTCTCGTCTCATATTCTCAATCAAGATACCTGTGTTTTGCACATGGAAATCATATTCAGCAGATTAAATTTAATCATAACAGTAAACTGTGATCAGAAAATCGTGGAACAGACCTAGTTGGAGCTCTCCCCTCCCCTGAACTTCAAACGAATCAGATAACCCTGGAAGCACATTAATGGCAAGATTTGTTTCTGCTTCAGCCATGAGCCGATCACCAATTTTACCCCCAGTCAGCTAGAAGTACATCGACAATAAATTATCTCTTCAACAAGTATGTGGATACAAAAGGACACACATGCCTAAAGCTATTATGGATAAATAACAGGCATTCAAAGCAAGGTTAAACATAAAAACAAAATGCCAAACTCTCTATTAGGCTGTAAACAAAACATTAACAGTTCCAGTGGTGACCGAAGTAAAATTGGATATAGAACAGTACAAGCATAAAATGATTTCAAGTTGGGACATAATAAGGGTATTTTATACATGGAAATTGTAACTATTGACTTCACAACAGCTAACAAGCCCTTTCATCAAATTCAAATCAAACATACATAAATCCATCATATTTTACATGACAACTGAAGTAAGAAGAATAAAGACATAATTAAGGGTTTCAATGGCCATGCGGAGGAGGAGGCGGAGGAGGAGGATGTGAAATGATTGAGAGCAAACAACAACACATAATAATTGATAACAAAAAAAAGCAGAAGACTTACATGGGTACCATCACGACCAGCCAAAGGAGAATCATTGACGCTAAAAGTCATGGAAATCGTTGGAGGATCTAACTCAACCGCAGGCAATGCAGTCGTAACCTGGCAGATACAAATATAAGTCAGTTTCAACTTGTAATTGGATGGATAATCAGGTTAGAAAATGATACTTATTGATTCAACTTAAACCAAAATTTGATGCCCAGTAATTTATTCTTGGTTAATCCATAACAGAAAATTCTATCATTATTATCTCACCTAGAGCAAGTCGAACTACACAGTTACGACACTCTCATCAAACTCTTTATGTATGTAGAGTCCGAGGAGGGGTGACATAAAACGAGCAACATGGAACTGAACAATACCAGCTAAGAGGTTAGACTTACTACTTAGAATCAGCTAGCTTTATGAAATAAATAGGATGTCATATTATGATATCTATAATAACATTATAGTTTTCTCTGATCCACACATCTAAAGGCTTGGCTCATGACGATGCATTAACTCCAATATTTATGTTAGATTCCATAGCCAGAGGAAAACAGCTCAGAGCATATACAGAACAATGTAACCACACAATAAAGATAAAGTAAGGGGCCTGTATTTGCATTCTTATTAAAAGGAAGATGGTAATAATAATCAGTCCGAGGAAGATTGCAAAGAAACCTAATTGACTATCTCTGAATCAAAATAAAATGCACACAGATACCTCCATGCTTGCCACTGTATGACCTATTGAGGGACCACTTAACCCGGCCATTGATATAATATCGCCCGCACCAGCAGCATCAAGTAGGGCCATGCTTGTTCCCTTCTTTTTCATTAATTTGACAACCTGGAAGGGAGAGAATACATATTTAAAAAAATATTACCATGACTAGAACACAGCATGGTACCAGTTTTGAACAAAATTTTTTGACATTTGGCTTTTATATTGAATTTCAGATATCCGTTCTATTAATTGTTTTAAACCCAAATCTCTAGTGTAGGATTTAACAGTGTGATTTTACTAAACAAGTTTAAATTGCTTCTTAAATCTATCAATACATTTTCAATTTTAATCTTACCATGAAGCTTGTATAATAGCACATTCACTTTAAGAAATAAGTTGCTACAGTTAAATCCAGTATTGGTACCAATCACCTTTGATTGTTGATTTATTCTTTTAATCTAAGCAGTTCTCAGAATTAACCTATCATTTGTTTGTTTGTTTGTTTGTTGATTATATTTCCTTTCCAAGTAAAGAATAAGATGGCCAAGCACCTTACAGATCAGCCTACAACCATTATGCAACAGTAAGAAGTAATAACAATATTACAAACAGTAATGTAAAAGAACAAAGTACAGAGCCACAAACCCTTCCATCCTCAATTTTCTGGACCCCAGATTCTGCATGACGAAGTCCCTGTATTCGGTCACCAACACGTACGACTCCAGAAGTAACACGCCCAGTCAATATTCGTCCAAGATAGGAGTCCTTTTCCATCATGGAAACCTGAACAGCACCATTCAGTATCATATTTTATGTTACCATAAGGAGGAAAAGCAAGAAATAAAAAATGAAACAGATATACTATAAGATGGAAAAGAATAATAATGGTAAAATACTATGATAAGAGGTCAAGAAAGTAACAATAATTCACTATTACTGCCTCACAAATACATCAACTATTTTATCTCAAGACAACAGGTGCCAAAGAGGATGTTACAAGTTATAACCAACCAATAAAAACAATCATCCATTTATAGAGAACAATACCACTAGAAAATGCATTAGTAAGGGAATCAGTGATTAAAATCATTCCAATGGAAACTTTACAGAAAGAACGCAACTCACAACCTGTAAATAGCCTATTTTGGAGATATCTCCATCTGGTGCGGAGAGTCACAGACACTAGTAGCTTATTGATGAAGGAAGTTTAGTTCATTTATTTTTAACTAGCATGTGTGCAATCTTCTTTACAAAGATTGTGCTTTATGTAAAAACTCTATAAAACCTATTCCCACACAAAAGGGAGGAAATTCAATTAACAGAACAGCTAAATTGCAAGTAACTAACATAGGCATTTCAATAAACAGAGAAGCACATATGCAACAAAATAAGAATGAAATAAAGATAAAGCAGTAGAGACAGTCAAGCAACTCTTGAATGGATCCATCAACAATCAAATACCAACCAGCATTTGAAAAGGTGCATCAACGGTTGCTGCAGGTGGAGGAACATATTTGACGATTGCATCAAGCAACTGAGACATATTCTTTGCATCAGTAGGAGGTTCTTTAGTAAAAGTGGTGGAAGCCCATCCATCTTTAGCAGAAGCATACAGAACTGGAAAATCTAGTTGCTCCTCTACAACAAACAATAAAGATAATTCATGTAAATTAGATTTCCATCTAGCTCATCATTAATTCCAGTCAAGTAATGATGAAAACAAGTAATATCAAGGAGTTTTTCATAATTCCATATCCATGCACCTGTAGCACCAAGATGTGCAAATAGATCAAAAACTAGGCTCTCAACTTCATCACACCTCTCTTCAGAAACTGCATGGAAAACATTGAAGAAGAAGAACATGAGGGCTAACTTAAAACTAATAACAAGATCATTAAAATATGGCATGATCACTTAAGAGATGAACATGTGCTACTAATTACAAAGTACAAACTACCTACTGATCATGGCTATTAATGGTGAGCGCCATAGCAAGGCGCAGCACGTGGTCATTGCATTGGATTATACCAAGTTACGGCGATTTGCGAAAGGCACATATTCTTGCAGGCACATGTCACGAAGCAAATATGGTGCACCATATTAAACATTAGACTATATCTTTGATTTTAAAGCTCAAGTGTTATGTAAGGCATTTTAAGCATATTAAGATTATAAAATAAAGGGGAAATAAAAGTGAAGTCACAAAGTTATGCAATAAGGTTACATGCACTGCAAAGTTTTGGTATTCCAGACTTTCAGTTTCAAATTCAAATTCTCCTCCCACAACCACGAGAACTAATTTTTCACTAATGAAAAGAATTCCACAAGAACTAATTATTTATATGTCACAATAAATAAAACATCAATGCCTACATAAATTTGTTTTTAATGGTTGACACTAATATAAAATACATAAAAATTTATAAAATTGTCATACCCGAAGGTCTGTCTACTTTATTTAGAAGAAGAATAGGACGCAGCCCATACTTCAAGGCTTTTGCAAGAACAAATTTAGTTTGTGCAAGTGGACCTTCACCAGCATCTACAACAAGGATTGCTCCCTCCACCATACCAACAACCCGTTCAACCTATTTTCAACGAAAAACAAATTAATAAGAATAAAATTGCAATAGTACATGCATTTCCAAAAATAGCAAATTAAAATATTAAGTTAAGTGTGACGCATAAGCATTGAATCCCCTCCATAGAGCCCCCAAGTTGTCCTCTTTCTAGGTCATTCTCATAAACTTACCAATTTCCAAGCATAAGGCATGCAACTTACAAGATGGCAACCTCTGTCCCTAGAATTGGAGTATTGGAACATGCTGAAATCATGAGATTTGATTGTGTAGTAAATTGTGGGATTTGATAGAGCAAAATATGAGAGTTAGATTGATTCTTGTAATTTGTTTCCTATTATGTATTTCTCCCAAACTCATTATAAATATGAGTCCTTTGTAGCATATTTAGCCCTTTGGGTATTTGGGTGTGGATGTGAGCTTATGGCCAAACCATGTGTTTCTTTAGTCTACTCTCTTCATTCCATTTATGTCTCTCCCCCACATAATCTTTCCTTTGAATTTCAACATGGAGCTACTAGTCAATCCATTCTTTGGACAATTTTCATTTTTTTACAACATATTGAACTATTTCCTGTGAGCCATGCATGCAGGGAAGTAAAGTTGACCATCACCCGGATCTTTGCATATAGCATAAGTATATTGTAAAAATGACAAGGCCAGCATCACTAGTAATAAAACATCATAAAGTACTGGTTGCATGTAATGATTAAGATTGCACTTGACATCCTTTCCTATTACTAGATGAATAAATCATTCATGTAGTTCAAATATGTTGCTAATTAACACCTATAGCTAATCTTGAAAATCCATTTACTACAAGGTCCAAGTAAAAGCAAAAGATCATGGATTTAGATGATGCATACCTCTCCACCAAAGTCAGCATGTCCAGGTGTATCCACCATGTTTAGCTCATTCTCCTTCCATGCAATTGTTGTAACCTTCAAGAAGATAACAATGATCCAAAAAACATATACTCAGTAAAATCAAAAGATAGCATCAGTACAATATCACAGCAATCTCAAAGAAAAGGTCCAAAGTTCCATTTTCTACTTAAATTCCTAACCAACGAAACGAATCCACACAGTAACCAAATATAAAAAATTACGAACCTTAGATGCGATAGTGATGCCACGCTCGCGCTCGAGGTTGATGGAATCCATGGCACGCTCATGGGGGATGTCAGCTCCACACTGGCGGAGAAGGCGGTCCATGAGAGTGGTCTTGCCGTGGTCGACATGGGCAATAACAGCCACGTTGCGGAGGCGATTCGGGTCGAGGGTGGAGTCCGGGGCAGGCGAGGTGGCAGATGCAACGGAGAAGGCGCGTGAGAGGGGAGTGGTGGCGCGTGGGCAGAGGTGTGATCTGATGGGATCCAACGGCGAGAATAGCGACTTGCGAGATGAGGACCAGAGCGAGCGAACCAGAGGACCCACCATTTGATGAGGTAGAGAAGTTGGAACCGGGTGGTGTCGTCTTGGAATTGTGGTGATTTACAGAGGAAACATCACTCCCAACACATGCGCGATAGGGTTTAGGGGTTTGGTGTCATAAAAAGGATTAGACTTTTTTATTGGGCCTATTAATATATAGGGCCTCATAAGTTTCCATAATATTGATATCTAGGCCCAATAAATATGCAATCTTGCATGAACCTAGTGAACTTGTCTTGCCAAGAACACTGTTTAAGGGGAAAGGTTCAAAATGTTTGATTAACTATTTATTTCGTGTTATTTTAATCAATGAACTATCAAATGTGTCATTTTAGTTCAAAAATTATGTGAAAGAGCTGTTATAGTTCAAAAGTTTCTAAAAACCGAGCCCGTCAAGAAGTAGAGTTACCAAGTACCAATCAACCACTTGATTGAACT
>JAYMTE010003078.1:0-10263 GCA_036897545.1 Pelargonium fulgidum
ATATGAAAAAAATAATGATATAATAGCCTAAAAATAGAAACAAAACACTCATTTTGGGACAAAAAATTTAGGCAAATAGGACACTCATTTTGAGACGAAGGGAGTAATTTTTTTTTGTTAAAAAATTCATTTAAAGTCTTGTGGTTACGGCTCATACAATGAGGTTCTGAACGAGTTCGCACACTTACGATTGGCATTTTTAAGTCATTTTTACTATACTCAAACTAATCATCATCGAGGTTTGTTCACAGTTAAAATCTTCACCTCTTTCTTGTGGATGTGTTAAGTGAGAATCGAACGCAAGTGTTTTTCCCACTCACATAATCTGTGTTACTAACTGCGCTACTACCCTTGCGCTTGACTATTCTAATTTTGAATCATATTCTCAGTTAAGTTTGTTCTTAATCAAAACGAGAGAGATTCATAGGAATCTAATCTATAAGAAGCAAATTTGATAAATTTTGAAATTTTAGTGTTAAATAACTTATTTGTCAGTACTATGTTGATTTGTATCTTCACATGAAAAATCTACTCTGACACAAATTTATTGGATTGGTATATGTCGAATTAAATTTAGAATGCTCATCAATTCATATCCAAATTGATAAATCTAGACCAAGTGTACACTTGGTTATCAAAATTGTTAGAACATTTATGCTTTGATGATAAGACCTCAATAAAAATGTTATTCATTCGTAAATTCAAATTACTAATGTTACTTTTAATAAACAAAATAAAAGGCTCTATGTTTTTTTTCTTCTCAAAATGCTATATGTTTAAACGTGATGATGATAAACCTCACAAAATGTTATTCATTCAAATAATTCAAATTATTGATGTTACTTTTAATAAACAAAATAAAACGTTTAAATGTGAAATTAATTAGATTTTTCTGCGAATGTTAACACTGTTCAAAATATAATATGACTTCTGAGTTCTTCTAACGCCACATAAATTTTTTTAACATTACAAATTTAAAATAGGCAAACAATAGAAATGAGATTAGAAGATTTAAAAATTTTGCAACGAGAATTAAAAGTAACTTTTACAAGAGTTTTTTTAGGCGATTTATATTTATCTGCTGTGACAAGCTGATAGCACAATTTGCCAAGAAAGAAATCAAACCATCCGGATACAAAATTCCTTTTTATATTATTATTTAGAAGTTGATGAGAACAATTTCAAAACATAAAATGCCATATTTTAACATCTCTTTCCCAAAGCTTGACTCACAATACAATTAGCCAGAGTGATTACTTGAAGAGTAGAGCTTCAATACAATTAGCCAGAGTGATTACTTGAAGAGCAAAGCTTCAATACAATTAGCCACAATGATTACTTGCATATCAGAGCTTACTTTAAACAACCCTTTACAAAAGGCAATGAAATAAAGATATTTGCACGAAACCACAAGCATTAAGGACACAGATATTCACATTCACTGGTTATCTACTTGTCAGTTCAACACAATTGTGGTGTCATTCAGACAACAAAGAAACAAATAACATCACATTTTGTAAACTAATCATTTAAAACATTAGTGATGATACACGCCAATATCTACAAAGACATTGTCGGGATAGTCAATACCTTGGATATTATGATATGACTATCCCATAAGTTATGGGATAGTCAATACCTACAAAGACACCTGCCAATATCTACAACCAAACACATCTATTGTCGGGATACTTTGCCGATTACAAGCATAATAGAACAAGTATTTATCAAAATCAATCATATCAGAATATACACTAGAACGATTTAATCTCAGGTCATATCTATTACTGACGGACATTATATCTCAATTCTCAGACTAAATAAAAATAAGGCCCAATTACGTGAAAGATCCAACATGAGAATTACAAGGTCTCTGATCAACTGCTATGAACACATTAAAAGTAGTAAATGTATTCTCAGTCTAAAAATATTATATATGCAGTAGTCAATGACATAGCTACATTTTTACATAATACATTCGAATTTGACCCAAGAACAGCTCGGAAACAAAATATCTATACTCCAAGCAAAAAATTGTTCATTTCATTCTTCAAAGCCTCCTGAATCAAGCATGCAAACCAAAATACACTATGCACTACCACTAAGAATTTACGTTTGGAGCATAGTATAATCAAAGCACTGTTAATAAGATCAAACGTCGAGGGGAGAGAGAAGCTAAAGCCAAACCAAAATATAACAAATAGCACAAATGGAATTGTACATGAGACAACAAAGTACCCTTTGCAAGAAAAAAGAGACAAGATACTGTAAGCCAAATAGAAATCATTGAAACATTAGGGACAGACTAAATGCAGGTGATAGATACACTTCTCTGTCGTGAAAGCGATGAAAAATTAAACGGAAACACATGATTGAATCCAGTGAAGACATGCCATCGAATATATTTACAAAACCACGAGGCATAATAATCTAAAACAAAGATAATCAACAATTAGATGTCAGGATACCACTAAGAGTAACCCAAATTATTTTACATGTCGTTTAACTAACCTTGAGTTTGGCCACCTTATTTTGTTAGTAACTTTGTTAACTCCTAGTTTAACAAACTTTGAGTTTAGCCACCTTGTTTTGTTAGTAACTCTGTTGACTCCTCAAAATGAAGATTATTTTATCCCTCATATACCCTAACTTTTCAACTCATACCCCCCAAATCACTGGATGAATGAGGAAAAAGAGAGATATTGAACTTTTCAACAACTAGTGGTCCCATGCAAGACGTGGGATCAGTGTATGAATATCCCATATAAACTAATTGAAAGAATGATGCAAGTAAACTAAGGTTAGTAAACTGTTGTGAATTCTTTAGGTTAGTTATGTATGTACAAGCAATAATACTAGTTACTTATTCATAATTAACCCCAAAATGTAACAAATATCACAACCGGGATGTAACCACCAATGTGAGAAACAAAGTATCATTTGCAAGGATAGGAAAAAACAGAAATAAAAGAATAAAAAGTAAAAATTGCATTCAAATCCACATTATGTCATCAACTGAAATCAAAAACAAAAAGAGTAAAAACCCTCTAGTATATTGCATTAGACTCCACATTGTGTTACGTTATACTGAAAACCAAATAGAAAATATAAAAAAACCCAAGAAATAAGTTAATGTGGCTCATCTACAATAGAAATTAGCAAATTTTGATCTACGATAGAGATTAGCAAATTTTAAAAGCCAATGACAAGGATCCAAATGGGCACACATTACAAACTATTAGTACGATTTTTTTAGTATAATATACTTATCTGTCATGAAAACTCACATGATTGCATCTGTGGCTTAGACAAGGCCGAGAGACCACATGGCTGAGACAATGTAATAAAAAGAAACAGAGACCACGTTGAATAACGAAGATAAGTTTTAAAAGATACTGGCTTGTTATGTAGTACATAGTGATAGCTATAAACCTATATCCAACAACTCGTATCTAACATATATTCACTCTATCCCAAATCAGTGTCCACTTTTTCATTTTTCGTACAAAATAAAAATAAATAAGCAAGGGGTGGACTATCACCCTTTTAACACGACGAGCTTTTGTTATAACAAACTCAATGATTTCTAACTAACCTATCTTAGGAATATAGTTTGTAACTGATGCAAAACGAACATACTTCAAAAAAAAAAAAAGTAGACAACAGAAAACTTAGAAAAAAGTGGACAACCACTTTGGGAGTGAGAGAGCATTAGATTAGTTTAGCTTTTAAACTTCAAAAATAGTGAGATTTTGAAAGTTTTAAAAATACTTACTATAGTGGCACAATCACGGAGGCTGTAACCTACAAGCCCCCAAAAAAAAAAAAAAATACTATCAAGACACTGATTCTCTAGCCATAATTTAAACCTAATTTATGAGAAGCAAAAGATTAATTGAACACTTTTTTTATATAGACAATGTTAAGGAATGAATTACTCACATATAGTCCTTTATCGTCGACGCTGCAGCCATACACCTCCAGTGCTAATGCCCTCCAGAATAACCAGACCATGAATCAAATGTAATTCATTTCATTAGGATATTTATAAACGAGAAATTTAATGGAAGAATTGACCTCAAGAGAGGCAATAACACAAACCAACAAAAAAATAACAAATATGCATTAGACCTTCAACATATCACCACACATGCAGGTCGGCATGAGTACATAAGTTCCTACAACTGGCACTTAATAACAATGAAAACATATTTCTTAAATGGTGACAGCACTGTAGAGTATGTACAGAAAACTATCACCTATTTTCCAAGACCGTTACCAAAGATGCAGACAAATCAGAAGAAAACAATATAGCATCTTGTAGCAATAGAAGTAACCATTTCAAAAGGCATAAACTTAACCAAGGAATTCTAAGGTAAGAAGAAACTAAAAAATGAGAACATAAATATGCAATCAAGGGTGTCACAGTAAACTCCCAACAAACAGACCAAGGTACCTTCTCCCGAGTGCCTTTAAAGCATCTAAGAACTGGAAGGTAGCCTCAAAGCAGTGGCAGGTACCCTGAATGAAAAATTGGATTAGAATCTCCTTTCCCAAGCAATAGATATTGACAACAAAATGAAATAAAGATAAGGTGTGACAAGTAGGAGAGGATATAATTAAACAAAAGCAGTGTAAATAAACTATTCAAATAAATAACAAGATAAATGCACTTCCATCTTCAGTAACTTTGGAAAACACGTAAAAGACAAGCAATGTTATTTTACAAAGCGAAAAGATATTGATCTACTTTCTCCTTATTAATTTCCCACAACTAGAATTGTTAGACCAAGTTCAAAGTACAAAAATAACTGTAATGGAAAATGAAAATAGATATAATAAATTTTCGCATGGCTATAATCGAGAATGGTTACAGAAGAAGATAACGCCTTCAGCGAGTTGTCTTACTATAGCAACAGTACATCCCACTTAAAGGATCGCCAGTGAAGAGTATTTCTGACCAAACATCATCCTCTTTGACTTGAACCCCACCAACATTGAACTTAGTCCCTTGTGCCACCACAGAAGATTAAGACAGACAATGCCCAATGATTAGATATCTGAATATTAGATCATAATATGCTAATATCTATCACAACAGCATTTCTGGAGTCAGAAAATCAGCAACATGGTTCACTTGCCCGTGATGAATGGATGATTCAAGGCCTGTGATACCGTCATTCTCTTTTCAGGATCCAACATAAATATTTTTTCTAGGAGATCCTTGAAATTGGCTAACATCTTTGGATCCTCCCCAGAAGAACCTGAAATAATTGATCCAATATCTTTTGGCTTTATGTTAAAAAGCGTCCTCCTAATAACCTACAGAGGCAGAATAAGGATTCCGTTATACATATACAATCCCAATTAATGTATCATCACAACAGGTAAACGAGATAGATGGATGAAGTCAGAAGACAAATAGATACCTTCTTCGTAACAGGATCATCTTCCGTAGCCAGAAAATTTAAATCCTGGTCAAAGTGCTGATCAATAAATCCACCCTGCACAAACATAAACAAAAAGGAAAAATATATATTATATCAGTGCAAAAATATTCATATTAGAAAACGCACTCAGACCTTGAAAGCATAGAACAATGTTTGCCAAAAACTAGCATTAACATAGGGAACTATTACCTTGCGGAGCATCTTCTTAGGAAAAGGGCCCTTCAATTCCATGTGAAGGCGCAGCATGTCATTGTTTGTATGACCAGGGAATAAAACCTTTCCTGTATAAAGCTCAAACAAACAACAACCCACGGACCAAATATCCAATGGATGATCGTAAGGAAGACCAAGAACTGCAACAGCAAAAAAGGCACTTGTTAATTGTCTATCATCAGGAGATAACGGCCAAAACACCAATTAATTAGTAGCTTCTTTTTTAAGGGAATTTACGGATCATTTTAAAGAGTCAGTATCAGAGAATGGAGCTTACTTATTTCAGGTGCACGATAAAAGCGGCTCACAAGGTAAGGTGTAATTTCATTTTTGCCAGCATACATTGCATTACCAAAATCACAAAGCTTGAGAACATTTTTTGCCTCGTTGACCTGAAAAAGAAATAGAAACACAACAATATAAAAAAACTGAGAACTCAATGCATAAAATAATTTAAAAAATGTCAAAAATATAAAGAAGAAAAACCTACCAGCATGTTATCTGGCTTAATATCACAATGCAAAACACCACAATTTTTAAGATGCTTGAGAGCAATAAAAAGCTGTTTCGCATACGCCCTCACAGCAGTTAATTTAAGGCCAATATTGCGGCCAAACTTCTTTAGCACCTCACGCAGATTCATGTGAAGAGATTCAAAAACTAAACAAAGATGATTCCGGTACTTGAAACTTGAAAGAAAACGAACACAATGGCGCTTATCATCTGGATCAGCACCTACTAGTTTCTTCAATATTCCAAGCTCCTCTATGCCTGCCTTGTACCTGCACAGGAAAGACACGGTAGTTAGTGCTCCAACATTCAGGATAAGTGGAAGACAAAAGATAGGTGAGGACATTGATCACTCACATTGTGTCATTGTTTCGAATGATCTTTATAGCCACTTCTTCTGGGTCACCAATACCAGCTTTCAGATCCCTTGCGCGAACAACTGTTGAAAATACACCTTTCCCGTGAGCAGCAGTAACTTCGTATCTGCCATCAAGTATTTCGCCAAATCGGTAGCCTGCGTAGGAAAAGATTATGAACATAAGAAATACTTGTGGAAACTAGGAATCATCTAAAAATGATATATTCAATGGGTTCGAATTGGGTTAAACTTGAATGAAGGACAACAATAAGAGCATGACTTTATGACTTATTATTGACAATTACTTGCCAACTTCTATTAATCAAAGCAACCATGCAGGTGCTACATTAGAAAGAAATAGATCGGCGCAACTTGCTTTCTCCACCAGGCCTAGAAACCAAGGGAAAGTAATAGCAAGGGAAGAAAAACTGCCCTGATATATAGAGGAAGAAAAACATGGGTCTAGCGAAAAACATAAACACAGGGCTAATGAAGAATCCAACAAAAGGAGAAACATGGATCACAAAAGTTTCATGCGATTGTAGAAAAAATATGCATAGCTCAATAGGTTTGATCATAGAGGTGCAAAATACTTACTATAATATCCATCTGCATCATCCCAATTGTCATGAAAGCCACTCCTTTCAATATGTAAACCATCTCCTTTGCCCTACAAAAAAAATGTAAAGTACAAAACCTTAGCTTACCTGTCTTCAACATAAATAATAAACATTAAAGGTTCAATCACATTAGATTCCATAAACAGTAAACCAAACATAATCATGTCTACAGACGCATGAAACCACATATGTACAAGAGTACAAACAGACAATCTTACCGATTTACGAACTCCAGCTGGCGATTCTCCAAAAATATCATCACAGAACATGTCAGTTGATCTCTCACTCTGCAAAATATAATAAAGGATATAAAATTACTACCCATATATGAGCATGTGATCGATTAAGCAGTGCAAATTCAACAGATTGCTTCAAGAAACTAAGAAAGTATATTGAATAAACAAACCTTTGGGGAACCCTCTCCAAGCCCACCAGCACCAGTGGTCCTCTCAGAAACAGAAATTCCATTTTGTGGAGGAGATTTGCCAACAGAAAATTGTGGGTCAGCACCATGGGTATCTACTCCGTTACTCTTGTCATCAGAAATTTCTGGCACTGCATTACCAGCATCTATAGGTTGACTAGAATGCTCTGTAGGCACCTTATCTGTTTGGGGTACAAAACTTCAGCTATTAGGAAAGACTGGTAATTGTTTCCTGGAACTAATTTCATGTTACAAATGCAGGGTGGATTGTCTAAAATTAAGTAATGAATATAAAGGACTTAACAGATATACAAAACCAAACTCCATTTTCATTGCCTTAGTAAAAAGTAGTGTCCACTGAAGATTTGATCAAAGAAGAAAAAATACATTTGTTGACCTTCCGACAAATTGAAAGGGCCAGACTCAAGAACTTAGAAAGTTAAGCCATATTTAATTTATCCAGGTTTAAAATTCAAATCTAACGAAAAGATGTTAATAGAAGATACATACCTTTCTCTGCCTCGTCTGACTGAGGCTCAGTTTTTTGCTGTGACGGCTTACTCTTATATTTTTCTAGAATGGCTTGCATTCGCCTTCTGCTCTCTTCCTTAATTCTGTTAAGATCTTCCTCTTCTTGCTCAGCAAGAAATGGAACTGTTTCTTCATAATCTTCTTTCTCATCTTCATTTCTGCAATCAATAGATTAAAGGTTAAAAATAAAATAAAGGTCAAGTCTAGACAGATCGGTCCACATGCACACAAAAAAAAAGCAATAAATATGAGGACAGACCTCTTCTGTTTCTCTTCACCTTCTTCCAAAGAATCACTCTTGGAACTATGGAGCTGTGCTGAATCACTTTTTCTAGTTCTGTCCCGCTGATATTCTCCTTCATCATGTCTTGAGAGCCTAGAATCTCTATGCCTATCTCGATCTAGACAGTCATCATCAAAATGTTTATACTTCTCCCTATCAGTTCGCCTATCCCTCTCACTCTCCCATTTTCGATCCCTAACTCTATCCACATCTCTGTCCTTCCTATCTCTTTCTTTTTCTCTTCTTCTATCTCTATCATCTTCTCTGTCCTTGCTCCTATGTCTTTCATAATCCCACTTTCCCTCCTTCTCCAATAATCTGTCCCTGCTCCTTTCTCGTTCCATCTCCCTTCTATGATCCCTGTCCCTGCTCCTTTCTCGTTCCATATCCCTTCTATGATCACTGTCCCGGCTCCTTTCTCGTTCTCTCTCCGTTCTATGATCCATATCCCTGCTCCTTCCCAATTCTGCATCCCTCCTGTGATCTCTGTCTGACCCATTGTCTCTGCTCCTATCTTTCTCCCATGTCTCTCGACTTTGACCCCTTGTGCTGTGTTCCCTATCCTCATCTGCGACCAGATCTCTACTGCCCGGAAGACGATCCCCACTACGCCTAGACATTCTTCCATCGTCAGAGTCATGATAAGAAGAATTCCGATCAATATCGCGTCTTCTTTTTTGAAGGGCCTCCTCTTCAACTACACTCTGCGAACGAGATCTCTCCCTAGCACGTTCTTGTGACCTTGATCTGGGTACAGCATTACCTTCATGGTATCTATCACGATATGATGAAGTCTTAGCTTCAACATGATCAACATCAGAATACTCCTTTCCCCTGCCACTTCCTCTTGATAAAGAATCAGATTCCATTTTCTGACTGTTTTCTATCTTATAAGACTTGTGACCTATGTCTCCATTGACATAATCACGAGGGCTACCTCCAGAAATTGATCCATCTTCATGCTCAGCACTCAGATGTCTTTGCGAACCAACCTCACCATGCATCTTATTAGCAAAATTATGCTTACCGTTTGCCTTATCTTCTTTCGTTGAGGTCAAATTAGTTGTTAAGTCATTGTCAATCCAGTCCTCCTTCAAAGTCTTCAAACTGCTATGACTTCTCTTGATTCTCTCTTCCACAGGACGAGTAAGTTTATGATCTAACTCTCCTACAGTCAAATCATCTTCACCGCATTCTCCCTGCAAAATTGAAACTAAGTTCAGCATTTTCCAGGCACATACACATGAAAAAACATCATAAACTACCCAATGTACAAATAATAATAATAATAATAACATTTAGCCAGCTCTTACAAATCAATAGTAAGCAAGCCATCAGTCTTCTCACTGAAACGCCTAAGGAAACTTCTTTTGCAATTTACACAGTGCAAGCATGTTCATGAGACACTCACTCGGGTATCTAACAAGCTCTCACCAAAAAATCCCATTATATAGTTCAACAACAACAACAACTTAAATCCTGTTTGGTCACTGAGAAAAGCTAAGGGAAAAAACGCGATCAAATCAATATAAATGCTTAAAATCTTATCATAAAAAACTTTTCGGAACTTGGAAAAAAATACTAATTTGAGATTGAAATAAAATTCCTCAGCTTTCTCAGCAACCAAAGGCACAACAAAAGGTCCGATTAAAAAAGGAAGGGTAATCAGAAAACTACCGGAATCTGTTCGTGCGATCCATGCTCAGATTCCAAATCACAGCCACCAGCTCCCTCCTCATCGAGAATCTCCCCTTCCTCCACATCATCATCAGGCCGTGAACCGTTCTGTACAACGGGAGGCTGATGAATTGAAGGAGGAGCGGCCTCTTCGCAGTCAATTTTACTTTCCTTGTCGCGCTTTTTGCTACTGTGGC
>JAYMTE010003079.1:0-10262 GCA_036897545.1 Pelargonium fulgidum
ATGGGATTTGCACTCCCCGTCCCATACCCACCCCGCGACCATTCCTACCTCTGAACGGCGAGAAGACAAATAAGCAAACAGTAGAATAGAGAAAAACCAAAGTTGGATTGAAAAAGCTGAGAGGCAGAGAGAGAAACAAACACTTCTCTTCTGTTTCTTTCTCTGCAACCAACAACACATCGAAATTTGGAAATTTATATTAAATGTGGCTACACAAATCCTCATCCATGGGCGGGAATAAGGGCACCTCCGCCATTTCAAATTAATTTTTATTTTATTTTATTTTATTTTTCCTTGGAACAACAAATAATGATTCTGCAAATGGGAAACAAAAAAGCTGAGAAGTCTTCTTTTTGAGTTCAAAATCAAGTCCTTAGCTCACATGCTCTTCTCTTTTCTTTATACTGAAAACAAGAAATAGAAGCCTCTCTCTCTTCTCTCTCTCTCTCCTCATTATCTTGCAGCTGCTGCTGCTGCTACTATCATGACATTCCACAACCTTATTTTATATGTTTTTCAATCTGATATCTGAGACCATCTTTGGTTTGGCTTCTCATCTACTACTGGGTTCCATCTGATCCACTTCTTGCTCAGCTGTCCAGTCAAAGGTATTTATTTTTAATCTGGGTCCTGCTGTTTCTGATTTTTTTATGTTTATCTCCTTTCTTGGCTTAAAGGGTTTGTTATTTAAATATGAATCTACTTACTTTTCCATTAATTTTTGGGGAAAGTTAGGAGTTTGTTGCTGTTATTAGATTTGATGGGTCATTGATGTTGGGATCTATTCTGTTGGGTATTGGTGGTCTTTGCAATTTTTTAGCCTGCCCTACTGTTTCATTCATTTGGATGTTTTGGGGATTATTTTGAGGATTTGATTGGTTTTCATCAGATGGGTAGCTCCCATTTTGTGATTTAAGAAATGGGTCTTTGTTGATTCATACTAGATTGCTGTCTCAGGGCATTTGATGTTGTTGTTGGAGTGGCAGTCGCTTTGTCTACTACATGTATGATGAAATGTCTAGGTGAGTATGTTTTCTCCTGTTCAAGCTATTTAGGTGCTTAAAGTTTCATTGGATGGTTAGTGCTTAGTGGGGTGGATTTGAAGCAAAGTTTGGAGATTGATAAGCTAAGTCATCTTTCTGTTCAATGTCAGAGACTGTTAGAGAGGGTGTATATATTATTTCTGTCCCATCAAGGAAATGGGTCACATTGTTTGGGGTTAACTTGTTTATCCTTACTGGAATTGCTTTGGGGTATTCGGTTTATGGTTTTTACTTTTGAGTATGTTTCAATTTAGAAGAAGATTGAGTTTTGAATGTGCCTGCAGATGAACAGACAGTAATTTGCTAGTTTCAGTGAGATAATTGGACTTTGTGATGGAGAAAAGAAAATGGTTATGGAAGAAGAAGTCTGGGGATAAGAGCCCTGGTGAAACTGAAAGTTCAGAGTCCATATCTTCACATTCAGAGCGGAATTCCGATGATCAGGTACATGGGTGAACCTTTCCCATATCATTCTTAACTCACATTTTCACTTTAAAGCTTGATTGTTTTCACGCATTATACATGCAATCCTCTTTACACCTCCACTCTCCAGGACAGTCGCTCTATACTTGTCCTACACCTGTTAATCACTTAGGTTTTGACTTGAGTGGAACCTTGGTGGTTTGACGATTCTTACCATCCAAGGTTTTGCCCAGCCTTCAACATTCATTTCTGAAAAAATATGTTCAATAAATCCAATAGGAATGACTTCTGCAAAACAGATTTGAATAACGAATCGTGTTCATTCTAACCTTTTATGTATCTGAACATGTTCAGATACAAGAAGTCAAGAACATAAGTCTATAATGTCATGGTCTTCCATATAAAATTCTGTAAAGCTATGTTACTGATTGAGCTGCTATGGCAATTGATAGTATCCCCATCCTTGCATACAAGTGTAGTTTTTATCTTTAATGCCATGGACTGGATATTGGAAAGTTTGAGGGAAAAGTAGGACTGAAAAATTAGTTTAACAAGTAGTCTTTAATTGGAATTTCTCCCTTGCATTTTAAAATTCCCTTAATTGTATAAATTATGATCCAAAGTAGTCCTTTTCATCCTAACTAACTTTTTCATATTGGTTCTCTTTCCCTTCAACTTTTCAAGTTCCAAACGTCACATAAAGGGTTTACTTTTTCATTATTGCTTTTTCTCTTGTATCATTGCTCCTTCAAAGATTCTTATGTTGTTTTGTCCTACCTTGAGTGATAGAATGCCATGCAAGATGAGATGAGTGTTGCATAATATACTATGTCCAGGTGGTAGTTGAACTCTCCAAGTTTCTATAAAATTCTGGAATATGAACTATATACTTTGACGTCGTATTTTGTCTGTATATCTAACAATAAAAAAACTTTTACCATCTAAAAGGATTAGAAAGCAATCTTGAATGTTTGTACATGGCAAAAATGGATTGGTTGTTTTATGTGGGCATCATTCAGGCAGGTCATTGCTTGTTTGGAGAGAGTTGCCATTGTGGTATTACATGAGGAGATTCATCCTCTTTTTTTCCGTCTTTATCATTTCTTCTTATTTTTATTAACCAGTCAGAAGTTATAATTAGGAAGCCATATAATTGGTGCACATATAAGTGAATTCGGTGTACACGAAGGAGAATGGTATGTATGACCAGGGAAGTTCCTTGTAGAGTTAAAGGGAGGGAGATTAGCCATACATAATTGAGCACATGATAGTGTTCTCTTAAGTCGCTTCTTATTGTCTAATGTACATAATAATACAGATTATCGGCACTTTAGACTAGGCAAATGTTGTAAATAGTATGCTGAAGACCCCGTCGATGCAATACTTTAGCTGTGGTAGGGCAATGGGTTAGCAAAGTCATAATAACCCCTAAAGGGATATACGGTATCGTAAATAAATCATTCATCAAGATATGTAGCCAACTGGTACTGACATACTCACATGAATACTGCATCTTTTGCAATATAATCTGATGGTTGGCTGGTGCACCACTTGCATTCGTTTTATGATTTGCAGGAATCTTTCAAGGCATCTCCTAATTGTAACACTCAATCTCCTGAAGTCACATCAAAAGCTGTGGACAGTGCTGAAGATGTTAATGACACCATGAGAAAACTGAAAGAGAAATTGTCAGCTGCTCTGGTTAACGTTAGTACCAAAGATGAGTTGGTCAAGCAGCACGCCAAGGTTGCTGAAGAAGCTGTCGCAGGTAATGCTCGCGTGTTAATGCATGCTCGTAAGTAATGTTTGTCTGACCACTCTTGCTGTACCTGGCACTATTCTGATTAGATGACCGGGGTTTGTCCCTATTTTATATGTTCTGTCTTAGGATTCATGCAAATTAGAAAGTTTTGATGTCGAAATCCTTCCTGCCAGGAATCCTAACGTTCTTTGTTGCTGCAACCTTAGTTTATTTTTTCCTCTGAAAAGTGAAATTCAGACAGAATTTAAAATTCAGTACAAAATAGTAAACATATATGTTGAGGAAACTATACAACTTATTTGTCCTTTTAATATAAACTAGGACTTTTGCTATTTTTCCTTTCCCTTTTTTCATCTCTGTATATATTTCAATTAAATTTAGGTTGGGAAAAGGCTGAAAATGAAGCAGTGGCGTTGAAGCAACAAGTTGAGGATGCAGTTGAGCGGAATTCAGCACTGGAAGATAGGCTAAGCCATGTTGATGGGGCTCTAAAGGAATGTGTTAGGCAACTAAGGCAAGCAAGAGAAGAGCAGGAGCAGAAGATCACTGAAGCTGTGCTGAAGAAAACTCTTGAATGGGAAACAGCTAAATCTGAACTCGAGACCCAACTTCTTGAGCTCCAAAGAAGTTCTGAAGCTACTAGTCATAATGATCCTGATCTCTTGCATAAGCTTGAATCTTTGGAAAGAGAAAACTCGGCCCTCAAACTTGAGCTCCATTCACTGTCTGAGGAGTTAGAAATCAGGACAATTGAGAGGGACTTGAGTACTCAAGCAGCTGAAACAGCCAGCAAGCAACATCTAGAGAGCATAAAGAAGGTGGCAAAGCTTGAAGCAGAGTGCCGAAGACTAAAAATGACAGCTTGTAAATCTACAGCCGCTTCCTCAATTTATGTTGATTCTCTCACAGATAGTCAATCAGACAGTGGGGAGCAGTTGGTTATGGTGGATTCTGATACTCGCAAGATGAATAATTCAGAGCCAGTTAGGTACGAGCCAAGTTGTGCGGACTCATGGGCTTCAGCTCTTATTGCTGAGCTTGACCAATTCAAGAATGAAAAGGCGGTTAGTAGAAATATCACTGCTTCATCCATTGAAATTGACCTTATGGATGACTTCCTTGAAATGGAGCGCCTTGCAGCATTGCCTGAGCCCCAGAATGGAAGCCGTAGCCTTGATTCCAAAGCTGCTGTCAAACAAACCTGTGAGGAGGAAAGTTATCTGAGAGCTGAACTAGAAGCCATGACATATCGGGTAGCTGAATTGGAGAAGAAGTTACAAGAAGTTGAAGCTGAGAAAGCTGAACTGGAAGTCATGGCGTATCGGGCGGCTGATTTGGAAGAGAAGCTACTAAAGGTTGAAGCTGAGAAGGCTGAAATGGAAGAGAAACTAAAACAGTATGAAATTGAGAAAGATGAACTGGAAGCTATGGCACATCAGGCTGCTGAGTTGGAAAAGGAACTTCTAAAGGTTGAGTCTGAGAAAGTTGAACTGGACACGACACTAAACATAAGTCAGGCTTGTATTGAGTCCTCACAACTAAAATTGGCGGAGGCTGAAAAGAAGCTGGAGGATCTGCAAAGTGAGCTGGAAGTGGCATATGAATCTAAGCAATCTATTGAGTCTCAACTTATTAATATGGAAACTGAAACTCGGACAATGTGTGCAAAGGTAGACACATTAGAAACCGAAATTCAAAAGGAAAGAGCTTTGTCAGAAGAGATTGCATCGAAGTGTCATGAATTGGAGGAAGAGTTAGTAAGAAAGCAACAAGAAACAGTTGAAAACTCGAATGGTGAAAAGAAGATAAAGCAGGTTGGTCTCTACATCACATTCTTTTTCCAAATTGTCTATTTTTATTCTACACTATATTATATGCCTTTATTGTACATTTGGATGATCGCTTTAAAACATGTTATCTGTCTGGCAGGAGGAACTAGCTGTTGCTGCAGGAAAGCTTGCAGAATGTCAGAAAACAATAGCATCCCTTGGAAATCAATTGAAATCGCTTGCGACTCTCGAAGATTTTCTGATTGACACTCCAAGCTTACCTGAAATATCTAGTAAAGAATCACTGGTTTCAAGAGAAGATGGAGAATGGAGGTTGCATAGTAATGAAACATTCTCACCTAAAAGAGGTTCAGATGCATCAAGAATAGCCAGCGAGAATTCGGGTGCCTCAGTTAACAAAAATGATAAAAACTCACCACCGTCATCATCATCTTTGTCAACTTCATCTGCCGCACCATTGAATCATTCTGGCTCAGACAAAAACCGAAGCGGGTTTGCAAAGTTTTTTACTCGAAGCAAAAGTGGGATTCATTTAGAAATTTAGTGATGACTGTAGGATATTCTTTTTTGGTGTGTGAGTTGTGAAACACAAAATTCAACTCCTGATTGAATACAAGTTTAGTTGGTAGCTTTTGAGTTTACATATACTTCACATTTCAAGGCTTGGATTGGAGGTAGGATCTTTTTTTATAGTTTGAGCAAGTTCTCAAGTTTATATGTTATCCTTGTGTTTTTGCATAGTGAATCAAAGTTTTTTTTTTTTTTTTTTTTAATAAATATTTTTGTTTTTCAGGCAAGAAACATATTTCTGATAAATACCATGGTCTAAACTCTAAAGAATCCTTCACTTGAGAATCAGATTTGATTATTTGAAGCAAGTGATGTATTTACAAAATGACAATATTCTCTGAATCTGAAATGAGAAACTGTTTCATAAGCTAATGCCACATAATTTACATTACATGATTCTATTTTCAGTAAGGTTTACATTTCTCTGTGAATATTAATTTCCTATTGAAGCTAATGAAAAAATGACAATTTAAAATACAGTAGAATGTTCTATTACACCCAACTTTCTTGATCATTCACTATGATTATGATGATTCCGTTCGGGATTCCTCTCCCTCCTAAATGCGTTGAAAAGATCGATGCCAAGAAAAAGATTAAGCAAATTCATTCCGGCCATCCCCATTAGGGCAAGTGGCAACTCGACGCCTCTCTCAAACTTGGGAGCATCTCTGATTAGCTTGACGGTGATGAGAACATGTGATAAAGATCTTGCAAAAGTAAAGGTGACCCAATTGAGGACCCATTCAACTTTTACAATTATGCTCTTGGCATCACGAACACTGGCCATTCGCCTTACTTTCCTTATGTGCAGAAAGATGGAATGCAGCTGCACAACAAAAGGCGGTTAGTAGCATTGAATAGCAGCATTGGCATCGGTACCGGTACCAGATAAATGCGCTTTTGTTTTTTTGTGAAAACGTTCCCGACACAAAAAGGGCGGTTGGGAAGTTAGGGTCAACATATAAAAGCTAGTCTCTGAATCAAACCAAGATAATTGACTCAATAGGACTAAAAGATAGTTTACATAAAGGCACATTATGTTGAATTACATTAATACACACCCCCACCCCAATTTAATGCCTTATACAAAAGGAAGGTCGAGAACCAACCATTATTACTTATGAAACTTTGCAACACAGCTTTCCAGAATATATAGACTGTTGAGATATCTTTACTCCCATAAAATAGGATCATAACAAGCTTTGATACCATGTCAATTTCAATATTGGCTACACATAGTTTGAGCTTCCCATACTTAAAGATAAACCTTGTTAGTAAAGTTTCACAGCCACCATTATATGTAACTCATTCACTTTATATTTATCCAATGTGGGACTCTATCACCCACTTAACTCATTTTGAATAGTTCAATAAGCACCATAAATTAAACCTTAACCTAGGTCATTTCTATTTAGTTTTAAGTCAACTCTTGTAACACCCCATATAAAGGCTTATATTCTATATCATATTAACAATAGTATTTCATATTCCCAATAGAGACATACCTCGCAGATGAGAGTGAGAATCAGATAGTTGATAGTAACATTGCGATACAAGGCAAGTGTGAAGCATATAAGGAGAACCAGATGGTGCACTAAAATGGAAGGAATCCAGCCATTGTATAATCTGTAATGCAGCATATCCCATTGATCATATGCAAAATAACCGCATGAGAAGCACAAAGCTTGGTATGCCCATGGCCAAGTACCTCCAAACAATTCAGAGTGCTCAAACATCTGGTCTGGGCCATTTGTTATCCACTGACTGGCTAAAACAAAAATCACTACAGAAAAGGAAATGTTTGTTTCAGGATAAACAATACAAAAAGTTCCCAAAGGACAAAAGGGCAACATAATATTAAAACAAGTTGGTAGAAAACCCCAACCAATGCATAAAAGAGTAAGGGGGGGAAAAAAAAGCTTATAAGGCCATGCATAAGATAGCATATCAATAGGAAGTGTAAAAATACCCCTTTGTTTGGCAATTCAACTTGGTGGAAGGTAATATTAAGAAAATAAATAAGGACTTCAACTACTAGCTTAAGCATGTTGTTGAGTACTTGAGTTGGTTCTCTAAAACAACTTTTGTTTGTATTGGTGGGTGGGGAAAGGTTATGGGGAAGAGGAGAGTTTACCCCTGCTGTGTAGCTTGGCCTGTTGGAACTCCATTTGAGGCAAAACAAACATATATACTTATGTTTATATAATAAATGGCTTAGCAATTGTGAACACTGAACACCAATAGTCATATCCATTTCAGTAAATTACAGTTGTTATCTTTAAATTTTAATAGAGCTTAACTATGTTTGATAAGCAAAAATAACTAGGAGAGAATATCCGATTCTGCACCTGATTTGATCAATGGCGTCTCTTTTCAAAATATACAAACAGTAGCTGGAATGGGTTACAAGAAAATTTTGATATACTGTAACAGTGATCAGAGTTTCCATTATCTCTTCACCCATATTTAAGATATGTAAAGAACATCAAGAAATCACTGTATAAATTCCTCACCCAGCTACTTTTTTCATAGTGCAACTCAAAGGTGAGAATCAATATTTAAAGTGAATATCTTATAGAACATGATCCTTAAAAATGTCACACAAGTACAAGAGAAGAGACCATAGGCTAGAATAAGGGATTCTTGTTTAGAAAACTTGAATCACAACTGCATACAATATAAATATGCATTTTGCAGCACAGCATAAGTGAACACCTATATATCTAATAAACATCAAGTAACCATTACTGATAAAGCATAATCTTCACATCTCTATGCACATGGTGAAACTTAATAGCTATTAACCACTCATAAGACAGAATAGCTAATTTAAGGTGGTAATGTTTTTCAAATTGTAGTCTTAGGCCAAACTTATCTGAAATGTTAAACTTCAATTCATCATGAAACATCTCATATTGATTCATGGTTATGGGTAATGGAAAGTATTCAACCAATCATTTTGGAAGAACCCACATGTGTTCCTAATATTATAACGCAGTCATAAGATCTATTAGCAATCCCAAAACAAAATATAAATCATTCTCTTTTTTCAACCTCCTTCACTTCCTGGAGGTAAGCAAATCCACCATCATCTCGATTGGCAACCAGCCATCTATCAATAACAACCTATTTCTAATTGTATTGATGAGTACCCAAGTACTCATTACTACAACAGAAGTGGAAAATTACAAATGGTTATACAAACTCTATAGTATGGACAAGATAAGAGTGCATATATTGATAACCATCCAAATAAGAAGTAAAGGTTATGGATATGAGTTCAAATAATGATGAGCACAAGGATGAATTAAGATGCATTGAAGATAAACAATATCTCAAGAACTATGCGATATCCATAATATGTTATTTAAGGTCAACATTACTAGTTAGGAAAATATGTTGAGTATTGTATTTGGCTTGGCCAACCTCTCTCTTTTCTCTTCTGTGTTTCTGTTTTTTCTCTCCTATTGAGTTTTTCCTCATTGCCTAGATCTTAATTTCTTATTTGAATGATTCCCAGTATATGCAACCTCTCTCCTATATCATGTCTGTACCACTCTACCAACTCAAAAGCTGCTATTCTATCAGTTTGATTACCATTATTATTTTTATGCAAGCTAAAATTTATTTCGTGTACAACAGTAAGACCTTGGAGATTGGAACTAGCCTACCTTAACTTCTAAACCATGTGTAGTTGATGATCAATAACCTACTAGAAATCCCCAAAATACAGTAATGCTACCCGAAAATTGTAGACAACCAAAGGCGAGATGACACGTGCCACCAACTAAAACATCATCGACTAAGAATCAAGAAGAAGGGGTGCTACATTCCCATCAAGATGGTGGACCTTCCCACCAAGGCAGTGAACCACAAGGATGGTGTTACATTCCCTCAGAGAAATCGCTACTCCACGAGTGGAGCCTGTAAGACATCAAAAGAGGTGTCTCACCTCCTAAAGGACTCATCTCCCCAAGAGGAGCCACCATGACATCAAGAGAATTGTCTCACCTACAATAGAACCCTCCATCGCCAAAGAACAATGAAGCACCCAATCTCACGGAATGCTCAATAACGCATCTAACCTCCGAAAACCAAGTAAGATCCTCCACCTCACGGATAACCTTCCAAACACCAAGCTCAGTGCCTCTCCTCCAAGAGGAACCTCCTACATTTCTTAGGCGACCATAGGCTACTTGGTCATCTCAAAAGGCACACCATATAGTTCTCAAATTTTTTACCCCAAGAGTGCTTTTACATGGTTAAGGAAAGATTAACATCTTACATGTTGACATAATTACAAATATTAACATCTTACATGTTTATCAAACAAACTTCTTGGTTCTAACTCTCCCACACAAAATTCAAAATCAAAGTAAAAGTAAATAACACTAAGAACCTTTCACATTTCCGGGAGAAAAAAAATGATTTTAACACCAGTTAACCATTAAACAAATAGAAACATAAAAAATTGAGCCGGACTTTATAAACAACTAAATAAGTAATAAAAAAACACCAGAAAAATTAAGAAAACAAATTTTTTTTTTTTTTTTGATAATAAAGAAAACAAAATTAAAGAACATAAAAGAGCAACATTATCGACTCACAAAAAAAAAAAAAAAAAAAAACCCCAAAAAAACCCCCAAAAAATATCTACAGGAAAATCACAACATC
>JAYMTE010003080.1:0-10260 GCA_036897545.1 Pelargonium fulgidum
ATCATTGGAGGTTGAAGATCTAGTTTGCTGCCATAGAGTGTCGCAGCCGTGTTACTTAGTGAGGTCATTCATTGGGAGTGCAGACCCACATTTGTCCTTTTATGATGCCGGGAATCAGAGTTTTGATGGCAATGATATGACTACTTCTACTGAAGAAGATAAATTCTACGAAGCACCAGAGGATCTGGTTGAGTCTCTTGAATTGCAGACCCCTAGTTTTAATCGTATTGCTGGTTTACTCCCTGGAGATGCTCTTCATTGTAGGACGGAAGACGGTGAACTAACGAATAAGTTGGATAGCTTTGTGAAAGCTCAAATAGTTATCTACGATCAGAATTCTCCCCAATATAATGACATTGATAAGCAGGTGGGTAGCTTTATGTTTGTAGTTCTTCGTTGACTCACTATTCAATCAATTTTGTTAATACACTTCTGTTCCAGATTGCAGTGGCCCTAGCTACATTATCATTTTTCTGTCGGAGACCAACAATTCTGGCCATTTTGGAATTCGTGAATGCTATTAACATCGATGATGATAGCTGTGAGTCTTTCAGTGATGAATCTGACGACTCAGCTGTGAGACACAATATCTCTGGAAATGCTGATGATCAATATCTGACAACCAATGAGGAGTCTATTGTTAAAGGTCTTATAGGAAAGGGGAAGTCTAGGATCATTTTCAATGTAACACTAAACATGGCCCGTGCCCAAATTTTATTAATGAACGAAAACGATACGAAACTTGCTACTTTATCTCAAGATAACTTACTTACGGATATCAAGGTGTGTTTCTGCTATTTCTCCCCTTCTACTTTCTACTAATTTGTTTTTTTTTTAATATATATTTTAATATGTTCTTGAATGTATACTCACAATTTCTTTTAATTTCTCTCTTTTCCAGGTGTTCCCATCCTCTTTCAGCATAAAGGCAGCATTGGGAAATCTGAGAATAAGTGATGACAGTCTTCCTAGCAGCCACTTATACTACTGGATCTGTGATACGAGGAATCCTGGAGGCAGTTCTTTCGTCGAGGTACTGTTGCTTTAATTCTTTAGTTGCTCTATTTAATTGAGGGTTTTCTATTGGTAGTAGTTTACTTGGTAGCTTATTTATGTTAACTGTAAGAATATATAATGGGATAAAGTGATGATGAACTACTTTTACCCTTTTTATTTGGTGTTTTGTTTCTTATGTTGTAAATGAATTACCTTTTTTTTTCTTTTTGTTTTTCTATGTTCAAATATCCCACATTGAAAAACTGTGAAGTTTGATGCCACTTAAATACTAGTTGGGCCCTCCATTGGAGTAAATTTAAAAATCCACAAGTGAAATTGTTTCTAGTTTAGGAAACCACTTTGGAAATCCTTAACCAAGTCCATTCATGTCAGTGTTATTGTGCATTTATTGAGTGATTGTGTAGGGAGTGCAAGAAATGGAGGCCCGTCAACTAATCCAGATAATTGTGTCTGAAAATAGTTAACATAGTTTCTTGATTTAAGGTGAATGGCATTATGCCACTATACAAAGGAATTTGGGAGAAGGAATGATTAGTCCACTGAAATATCAAGCAATGCAAGAGACCTTTCGCTTATTTTTGTTATTATTGTTTGTGTATTTCATTTATCTATTACTGGCATATAGATTAACATTTATGCATGGTTATGCAGTTGGTTTTTTCTTCATTTAGTGTTGATGATGATGACTACAATGGTTATGAGTATAGCCTTTTTGGGCAGCTTTCGGAAGTACGCATTGTGTATTTGAACCGCTTTGTTCAGGAGGTAACCTAATTTTTATTCTTATTTGCTCTTACTCTGAGTTCTAGTTAGCTTTCTCATGTCTCAAAATTTGGTACGTAGATTGTCAGTTACTTTTTGGGCCTTGTTCCCGAGAACTCAAAGAATGTTGTCAAGATAAAAGATCAAGTGACGAATTCTGAAAAGTCCTTTACCACGAGTGAAATTGACGGATCACCTGCTGTTAAGTTGGATCTTTCACTCAGGAAGCCTATAATATTAATGCCTCGAAGAACAGACAGTCTTGAGTAAGCTAAGCTTATGGTGTCATTTATCGTATTTGTTCTTTTCAGTTACTTTCAGTATGATTTAGAATATGAAATCTAATTATTTTGAGTTTTGGCAATGACAGTTATTTGAAGCTTGACATTGTTCATATAACTGTCCAGAACACCTTTCAGTGGTTTTCTGGAAGTAAAAGTGAGATTAATGCTGTCCATTTGGAAGTGCTAACAGTTCTGGTGAGCTTTTTATGAGAACAGGCTTTGGTATATTGATTTTATGGTATTAGTGGACTCAAGGAAATGGGATCCCACTTGGCCTGACTTTATTTAATTAGTGCATGTAATAGAAAAGTAATCAAAAGATAAAAAAATAATTTTTTGCATGGGGTTTTAGCTGTTGGAATTATTGGTCTTATCAAGCCTATTAGTGTTGCTCACTTATCTCCAACTTCAAGGTTATTTTGTTGACTCATCATCTTGTACCTCTTTTAAGCTCCTGAACTCAGCTTTACTATTTGAGTGCTAATTGTATATGTTATTTTATGCAGGTTGAGGACATCAATTTAAATGTTGGTAGTGGAACAGAAATAGGTGACAGCATAATTCAAGATGTGAAGGGGGTGTCTGTTGTAGTTCAGAGGTCATTACGTGACTTGTCACATAAAATACCAAGTACAGAAGCTGCTATCCAGGTAATGCATTGCAGGTTCATTAAGATAGTGTTCCAGGCATCAGTTTTCTTTGGAATTGAAAATTTCATTTTTTGTCGCTTCAATTACAAATGTTTATATATATATATATATAAACTCTGAAGTTTATTTTCTACAGATAGAAGAATTGAAAGCAGTTCTGTCAAACACAGAGTATCAGATAATTACTGAATGTGCGGTGTCTAACTTTTCTGAAACTCCTCATACTGTGCCTCCACTGAACCATGTTTCTGTTACATCTTCAGTTGATGTGGTGGAGCCTGTCGCTCCTCAGGATTCAGTTGGTGCTGAATCTGAAACCCCGAATGGAAAAACCTGGATTGCTATGAAAGTTTCTGTTGTAATTAATCTAGTTGAATTGTGCTTACATACAGGGGTAGCAAGGGATGCATCTCTTGCCACTGTACAGGTAATTTGTTTCTTTAGTTTTGTTGGTTGAAGCCTTGACGATGAAAGTTTTTCGTCCCTTTGATTTGCTGAATATGAACACTTAGCTGTAGCTCAAATGAGGTGGACCTTGATCTTGTTCTGTTACCTCTCTTTGCCTTTGTCTCTGTCTGTCTCGGGAAGCATGCTCCTTAGATGGCCCTACTATATTCATTAGTGGCCATTAGTTGAACGTTAAGTTACTCTAGTAACCTTCATTCATTTTATTTTTTATCACTGATGTATTGACATAATAGCTTTAAGGATCTTGCATTGAATGAGTGACCAGCTTTTTCTTCCCGGCTTTTAATATAATTTTTCTTAAACTCTGCCTGAGCCATTCATGTCTAAAGATCCATATTTCATTATTGTTTTTTTTTTTTTGGCGTTTTTTTAATCATAGCAGAATATTTAGTGTTGTTGTGGTTAATCTCTTTGCAATGTCTTGTAGGCTACTGGTGCGTGGCTGCTCTTCAAGTCTGACAATTTGGGGGGTGGTTTTCTCTCAGCAACACTTAAGGGTTTCTCTGTAATTGATGACCGTGAGGGAATTGAACAAGAATTTAGGCTGGCAATAGGGAAGCCTGAGGACATTGGTTATAGTTCTCTATGTTCTATAACTGATGACAAAAATAAAGGCAACATTAGTGCCATGGCTATCAAAGAAAATGATGTTAAATCATTTCCTACTATGCTCATTCTTGATGCAAAGTTCAGTGAGTTGTCAACATTTGTTTCTCTCTGTGTCCAAAGACCACAGTTGCTTGTTGCGCTTGATTTTCTTTTGGCTGTTGTTGAGTTTTTTGTGCCAACAGTTAGCAGTATGCTCTCAAATGAAGAAGACAAAAACCCTTCACATATAACTGATGCAATCATTCTAGATCAGTCGACTTACTATCCACCCTCTTCTGATGTTTCACTCTCTCCTGAGAAACCTTTAATTGTTGATGATGAAAGATTTCATCACTTTGTTTATGATGGTAATGGCGGAATATTGCATTTAAAAGATAGGCAAGGATCCAATCTCTCTGCACCTAGCAAGGAAGCGATAATATTTGTTGGAAATGGGAAAAAATTGCAATTCAAAAATGTTACTATCAAGGTGTTAATTTTTTTTTTTTTACATACTTTTTTATTTGGATCACATACAGTAAGTACATAAAAGTAATATTTGCCTGAAGTTTAACTGTTTTTTTAATATTTGTTGGTATAGAATGGACAGTATTTGGATTCATGTATATTGCTAGGAACCAACAGTAGCTATTCAGCCTCTGAAGAGGATCAAGTCTATTTCGAGGATGACTATAATGGTTCTCATCTAAATTCATCAAGAGAAGGTGTTAATGATGTTCCATCTCAAAATACAGCTGTTCAACAATCAACAGAGTTTATCATTGAGTTGCAGGTGAATAATTGCTTGATTTACACTTTACTTCATTAATCTCGTACTTTATTCTATTTCTCATTTTATCATCAGATGCATTTGTGCAAGTGTTTTTTTATTTTTATTTTTTGATATAGAAAGATCTCTGTAATCAGTTCAGCATAATAAGGGCATGAAGTGGGCGTTGATAATTGGCATTGCTGCATTGATACTAGACCTTTAGAAATGAGTTTAGAAATGTCCAAAATGATCCCCACATGCACATATATGGTTTGTGGAAATATATATTTGAACTCTAGTATCTTATATATATGATTGTTTGTTTTCATACTTTTTACATATTTGATAAATAAGTATGCTCGTGTGGGATCAGATAATGACCCAAGCAGACTCAAAAATGAATGGAAGAGGAACAAGTCAAGCTTGACCATTTGTCTACATAGTATTTCTTGGTTCACAGTTGGGAATAGAGGCCACTATTCTGCTCTTCCTTCATTTTATAGTATATTTATATTCTGTATGCATGGCTGTGCCTGTAATATGTTTGTATCATTACGTCTTGGGAGTACTGTTTATGTATATTTCCTTAGTTCCTTCCTAACTGAGATCATTTGTTGCAGGCTATTGGCCCTGAGCTGACCTTTTACAATACATCAAAAGATGGCGGCAAATCACCTATTCTTTCTAACAGACTCTTACATGCAGAGTTGGATGTATTTGGCAGGTCGGTTCTATAAATTGTGGTTTTTGTGTCTTGTCAAGAATACTAAATTTTGAAATTTTTTACGGGTATCTGATTATATATTGGTATATTTGGTTGAAATGTTTTTTTGTTGAAAAGTTTTATGCTGGGACTCAATTATCTATTTTCATTCGTTGAAGTTTCAACTTTCAATTATATAAAATTCTGGACTGAATTTGAAATTATTTAAAGGCTGTTATAGTATGATGACTTGTATGAGCTTATGTCCAGGTTTGTTCTAAAGGGCGATGCAGTTGAGATGAGTGCCAGTGCGCTCGGTTTGACCATGGAGAGTAATGGAATTACAATCTTGGAGCCTTTTGACACCTCTATGAAGTACTCTAATGCTTCTGGAAAGACGGATATCTATATATCTGTTTCAGATATATTCATGAATTTTTCATTCAGCATCTTGAGACTATTTTTAGCAGTTGAAGAGGATATTTTGGCTTTCCTAAGAATGACATCAAAGGAAAAGACGACAGTCTGCTCTGAATTTGACAAAGTTGGGACCATTAAAAGTATGACAAGATATATTTAGTGCAATTGTGACAATGGTGGATTTTTTTTTTTGAGATATCAAGAGTTCTATAATGTTGACTTGCTGCCTGATTGTACTTTGCAGATCCCTACAGTGACCAAGTATATGTCTTTTGGCGACCACATGCACCTCCTGGTTTTGTAGTTCTGGGTGACTATTTGACTCCATTGTGAGAGAAAAACTCCCATATAAATTTCCTTTTATGCTGTTTGATTTTTTAAATTGTATGTTGATGTTGCCACCCTTGTATGACAGGGACAAGCCGCCTACAAAAGGAGTTCTTGCTGTAAACACTAACTTTGCTAGAGTCAAGAGACCCATATCTTTCAAACTAATCTGGTCACATTCGGAGAATATTTCTGGTCAAGATGTAGATATTTCAGATTCACTAGCAAATGATGTTCATAGTGAAGGAGATAACTGGTGCTCTGTTTGGCTGCCTGAAGCACCTAAAGGTTATGTTGCACTTGGTTGTGTGGTGTCACAGGGACGAACTCAACCACCTCTATCAGCTGCTTATTGCATCTTGGCTTCTTTAGTATCTCCTTGTTCCCTGAGGGATTGTATTACTATCAGCCTTATGAACGTGTACGTGTGATACTCCTTACCCTGTTATAATGTCAAGTATGTCAGTTAACATGCATGTGGATAAAATAATTGGTAAAAATATTTCTCATTAGAAGATGTGGGACCGCTTGATATAACAGTTGTTCTGTGCCCTCCACTTAATAGCTTAAGCTTTTATGCTGGGTGAAAATTTAATTTGGTTATTTGGTCTGGGTTCTGTGTGGCCTGTTTATGTTCTTCCCGTGTAAGTCTTATTCCACGGGTGGAACAGGCCTGCACATGAAGTGGAATGCGGAAGCATCCTACACTGAAAGTGTGCAGAGTTTAAGATTGCTTGATATTCCGATGGGCCCTCAACTTAACAGCTTAAGATTTTAGGTTTAAAGGAAGTTTAACAGGAAAGTAAATGCCAGTATGCCACTATGAACACGTGCATGTATATAGCCCAATTGCTTGAGTTGACCCATTTCAGCAGCTTAAGTAGCTTAACAATGTGTCTGAGGCAAACAGCTCAGAGGAACTAAATTGGCACTAATATCTATTAAATGAGTTGTGTTTCATAGTGGGCAGTTTAAGGACATTTCTGATATGGTAATGTATCCAGTACTATGTTAAATGGATATCTATGTATTTTAAAATATGGTAAATGTTGGGTACGCATTCATGTTTCCATTCCTTCTTAGATTGCTGGTTTCTTGTGAAATGTTGTTTACCAAGCTGCAACTTAACTTAATTATGTCTACAATGCAGACACCAATCAAGTTTGGCATTCTGGCGTGTGGATAATTCTGTTGGTACTTTTCTGCCAGCAGATCCTTCTACTCTCAGCATAACAAGCAAAGCATATGACTTGCGTCATGTTGTGTTTGGGCTTCCAGAGGGCTTTCCAAAGGCACATAAAGGTTCAAATATCCATGTTTCTTCTTCAGGTCATGTTTACAACGTAGAATCAGAAAGAACAGCTACTTTGAGTTCTAATAGGCGGTTTGAGGCTGTTGCTAGTTTTCAGTTGGTGTGGTGGAATCAGGGCTCAAGCTCAAGGAAGAAATTATCCATATGGCGTCCTGTGGTTCCGCAAGGGATGGTATATTTTGGTGATATAGCAGTGGCTGGGTATGGCATACTTTTGGTTTATTATTAATTCATATCCTTGTTTTAATAAAACCAAAATTGACTTCTTATATTTTTTCTGGACGTTAGGTATGAGCCTCCTAATACCTGCATTGTTCTTCATGATACTGGAGAGGATCATTTTAAAGCCCCTCTGGATTTCAAACTTGTTGGACAGATAAAAAAACAGAGGGGTATGGATAGTATTTCCTTCTGGATGCCTCAAGCTCCTCCTGGCTTTGTTGCTTTAGGTTGTATCGCATGTAAGGGCACACTAAAGCAATATGATTTCAGCACTTTAAGATGCATGCGCAGTGATTTGGTTGCTGGGGATCAGTTTTTGGAAGAAAGCATATGGGATTCATCTGATGTCAAAGTGAGAACAGAACCATTTAGCATATGGATGGTTGGTAATGAGTTGGGGACCTTCATTGTTCGTAGTGGTCTCAAAAAACCTCCACGGAGGTTTGCTCTGAAACTGGCAGATCCAAATGTACCAAGTAGTTCAGATGGTACTGTCATTGATGCAGAAATTAGAACTTTTTCTGTAGCACTTTTTGATGACTATGGTGGTTTGGTAAGAAATCTTGTTTCAGTAGTTATAGCTTCCTCTGAAGTCATTTGCAAATGTTTTGATTACCTTTTTCCTTCTTTTACGTGGAAGTACATACTTTATGAAATAAAGACCTGATGCGTACATTTGTAGATCCATTGTAGCAAAGTGAAATTTACTGTGTACATGCAAACAAACAGATATGCATATAGGATGATATTGCATGTTTACTGAATTAATGAATTGAAGGTACTAAAATGTCCAGTGTACGGAAGCCAATAAAAAAATCTGTTCACATCCTTCTATTGAAATTCTTATCAAGGAGACAGACTGTAAATGACTTATGAACCATATGACGCCAAGCTCACTATTTCTGCAGTGTTAAATCAAAGCCATCTTCTTTGACAATATTATGATGTGAAGCTCTGGAATTTCATTTCAAAGTCAATTTCCCATGTCTTTTATGACTTACAAGCAAAAGTTCACTGTAATTGACTGCAGTAGTTTCTTTTTTGTTTCTTGAAATTTTGCAGATGGTTCCGTTGTTTAATATATCTCTGAGTGGAGTTGGGTTCAGTTTACATGGAAGAACTGATTACTTGAACTCCACAATCAGCTTCTCTTTGGTCGCCAGATCATACAATGACAAGTATGAATCCTGGGAGCCTCTTGTTGAGCCAGTAGATGGGTCGTTAAGGTACTTTATTTTACCAAGAGTCAAATTCTCTCTGCTTCTGTGCATTTTCTAAACTTAAATTTCTTATGCAACTGAGTGAATGAGGACATGACAATACCTTATGATGATAAACATCACTTTGCCGGAAGGATGAATGACAAACTTAGTCAGCCCTAAATTATTTGCATCAAATATCTCCATTTGTTAAGTCTTTTAGGACATGGGTATGGTTTCCAAATTATGGAAAGTGTGTTCTTCTGGTGTATGAATTTTTGAATTGTGGTTATTCCAGATGTAATTATTTTTAAAGTGATTTATTTAAAATTTGAATATGAAGCAGTTTTTAAGTAGTTATGTGGTGAACTCATACACTTAAGCAAGAAATAGTATTGATGATCACATTTAGCAGTCAGTAGCCTTTTGTTTTTACTAATTTTTTTTTCACCTATTGATAGAAATGCCTTGTTTGAAAATCAAGTTGTGTCCATAGTGCTATCATTGTGAGTGTTTTTCATAGTAATATCTTATTAGTAATGCTCTATTACTAAAAGACTATAGATGGGAAACATATGAGAGACAGAGAGGGTAGCAGTCACAGAAACACCTACATATTTGGTTCAGTATTGATATCATAGAACCTTTAGTTAAAGCTAGAATAGTGTAAATTTCAAATTCTTTTTTCTTTGCTTCCTGTTTGCTTTCAATTCTCTGCAGTGATTATTGAAAAATTTAGTGGTAGTTCAGTGCCTAATTTATATACTTTATTTGCAGGTACCAGTATGATCTTAATGCCCCTGGTGCAGCTTCTCAGTTGCGTCTTACCTCAACTAGGGATTTGAACTTGAATGTTTCCGTGTCTAATGCTAATATGATCATTCAAGCTTATGCAAGCTGGAGCAATCTTATTCTTGTTCATGACTATTATAAGAATAGGGTAAATTTTCTGTCTTCTTATATGTATGACAGTATGAGTGTATGACAATTTTTGTTCAGTTGATATGTTGCCATGCACTAATATTTACCTTTCTTTCTCCTTGCATCAACTCAAACAGGAAGCATCTGCTCCAACTTATGATGGATTGTCTGTTGTTGATGTCCATCACAAGAAAAATTACTTCATAATCCCGCAAAACAAACTTGGTCAGGACATATTTTTTCGAGCTACTGAAATCAGGGGGTTCACAAATATTATTAGGATGCCATCAGGAGATATGAAGCCTATAAAAGTTCCAGTCTCAAAGAATATGTTGGATTCTCACCTGGAAGGAAAACTTTGCCGGAAAATTAGAACAATGGTGACAATCATCATAGCGGATGCACAAGTGAGTTTTGCCATTCATGTGTTGATATCAATGCCTTTTCATTTTTAATTTTTTAAATTTTAATTTTTAGGAAAAAAGTCCAAATTAGTCCATGAACTATCCAGTTTGTGCCATTTTGGAACTATCAAATGAGTTAATTTAGTCCATAGGTTATTCGAACGAGCTATTTAAGGACATTCCGTCAAATTTGTTAACAGAACCGTTAAAA
>JAYMTE010003081.1:0-10256 GCA_036897545.1 Pelargonium fulgidum
GCTTTTGGGAGCTGGTGTGCCACAATGCCATCATTTATCCTCAATTTTTGGTCACTTGCATCCAGATGACGGAAACGGTAAGAGCTAAGACATGAAATTTAGGGATACTATGTAAAGATTGTTGTGTTATTATTGTTATGCAATGACTTGTGTGTGTAAATATTACAAAAGTGAGGCTGTATTGTCTTTGTAATGATGGAAGTAGCTGAATTTGGGAAACAAATTATTAGATGAAACATAGTTGAAGTGACTAATGTGCTTATGTATTTGTAAAACTGAGTGTTGGGTCTTGGAAAATTGTAACTTCTTATGCTTCGGTTGGCCTCTATAAATACTGATTTGCGATCTGAGATGTATAGAATGAGGATTCTTTTGAAAGTAAACAAAAATTAACTTCTGCGAAAAGCTCACAAAACTTTACGATACCAGATATAATAAAACCGAATGCATTGTTACTCTCTTTTTGTCTCAACTGCTTGAACAACTTCTAACGCATTGGACTCGATCGCGACTTTACTCTATCCCCCACCCGGCCCAGCTCAAAGCTTTTCGAATCGTCATGGCCTCGCCAACTCGCCTTGAATAATTTCTACGCGTCCAACTCAATCACCTTTTTACTATAGCTCTTATCCGGCACCCAACTCAACGCTTCTCGAATCGTCATGGCCTCGACAAACCCAAGCCTCGCCTCTCCAACCATCCTAATTGACCTCCACCCCGCACCAGCTTGATGCCTCACTAACAACCCAACCGCCCCAAATCCTATCCTTGTGTCTTAGTTTTTAATTCAAGTAATTCTTGTGTTAGTTTCATACAACTTGATGAAAGGAAGTTTGGGTTGATTGTTGTGTTTGTATCATATACAAGTTCATAATTTTGTCTTAGGTTTGGAAGTTTGTAATTTTTGTGCCAATTTCATAAACCCTAATAAGAGGAAATTCGGGTGAGAATAATGGTCGGAGGTTAGTCACAATTAAGACTCTCCGATCTTCCAAAAGACGTGACAAAAGAAAATAAAATTTGTTTGACTTTCTCACAATCTCAGACTAGTGTTGTCAGCTAAACTTAATTTGAAACCTTTTGAGTCCCAAGCTATTTTGTTCAATTTCTCACCACAAAAATTCATGAACAATTAAATGAAATTCACATTCTTTACTTGCTAGACAAATATACCATCAGTTCTTGAGCAAAGAAACACAATTTTCAGTTATGGTTTCATGTAGCTTTCAAATCAGTTTCTGTCCTAGTCAATTGTGTCACCTTAAATAAAATTTCAATTCAATTAATGGACCTTGCAAACCTGCATGTAGCTTTCAAATCAGTTTCTGTCCTAGGCAATTGTGTCACCTTAAATAAAATTTCAATTAAATTAATGTACCTTGCAAACCTGCAACTAAAGAGAATCAAACATTACAAAACTTCTGGTTTTGCTTTACTTGTCTCCACTTTTTTCCCACACAAGTAGTGGAAAATTGGGCGGAGCATGAGCAAATCAAATGTTTACACAAAAGACCAGTTGATGAAAGAGAAGGCGAGACAGTGGACCGAGTTCTCTTCTGCAGTATGGACTTTCCATGCAATGGCTTGCTCGTAGGACACGTGACGTCCCATAGCCGACATGCAGATTCCAGCAGGCAGATACGCGAATCCCTGGTCAAATAATGAGTTAAGATTTCATGATTTCGATGTTTGAAGCATATATTTGACGAGAAAGTTCGATGAAAGGATGCAATTACCTGCTCCATTAGCTTGGCAAAGTCGGCGCATAGCGCCTTGCGTCCAGGCTCGTCGAAGATTTTATCCAAGGTTATGTCTTGTAGAGCCACTAGAGTTGTCTCCAACATGTCGAGCCCTGCCTGGTTTGCAAAGACAAAAACCGGCAGCGACTGCAAGACCAAACCACAAATATGCTATGAATAAATTGGAACAAACATTTTTATTGCAAATTGTTTAGAGGTGGCAATTCAGGTTTTGAATTATGTTCTCCGGGTTCAAGTTGATAAGGCTTAACCCGACACAAAAGAGGTGCAGGTTTCACATTAGAAAAATGTGGCTTTGCCCAACCCGACCTGTACTTTTCCCATGGCAAACAAGATATGATCTGACCAAAAAATCAGTCCGGTCTATTTTAAGAAACCCTAACCCGCAGAAATGTGGGTCAAATTTAGGGTGCACAAGTTCGGGGTCCTAATTGCCTGATTTAGCATTGTTTATTGGAGTTGAAATTGTACCTTCAACGAACAGCACAAAACAGCGTCCGGGTGCTGCCAGAGATGTTTCAACACCGAATCACCGGCCAAAGAATCAGATGATTCGGATCTTAGCAACTGTGTCCCTAGATAGAAACTGACAAAAAATGGAAAACAATATATATTTAGAAAAGAATTTTAACAAACCCGAGTGCAAATTCAAGAACATGAACATGAAGCGGAGTTACCTATAGCTTTGGCAGACCCAGTGAGATAATGTGAGAGCTTCAGGTGAGCCCGGTGATAACTTGGGACCCGCAGACGGGCTCAATCCAGACGGAGATATGGCCATGGCAACCCTCTGCACGGAGGAAATGACACTGCGTACATATTGACGTGCCATGGTCGCCACGTTCTCTTGTAGATTACTCTCAAACGGGAATTGGAAGGCAATAGTCAAAACCGATCGGGAGTTCTGCTCGGATGCAGCATCCCCCGCAGCATTGTTTGTTGCGGGGCCCACTTCAAGACTCGATGTCAGATCCAGAGTTCGATGTGTGGTCATTTTGTCTTGCGCATCGCTCTGCTAAACCGGGACACGGTTAGTATATATGTAGAGCTAAAGCTAATTTCACCACAAATTATGATATGGAAATACGTTATTGAACTCAACTGATTTTGAATCCAACGGGATTATGCGGAACCCGGAGGGTAATAACGGAGCATCATCGGGAAACATTTCGTCAATCGGAGCGAAAACGAGTTCAGAACAGGCTCCCACAGCATTCTCATCAACTCCACTACATATCTGCCAAAGTCGAGAAAATTAGGATTCCTTACACAAAGAAAAGCACAAACACGACATGAAATCTATAAACTTAACCAGGTACAAGAAAGCACCTGCAAGAGATGAATATCCCTCGATACAAAAGCATCTTCATGAGCTATTGAATGGCCCTCGAGTCGAATAACTTCAAGCAACTGCGAAAAGTAGCTATGGTCAAGAATCTACCATCAAAAAGACGAAATAAGACAAAACTAGTACTAGTAAATACATACCTCTTCATGTTCAATTGTGTGACCAAGTGGCATGATGATTTGACTTCCAGTGAACCGAGTGGGTCTCATCCCTGGATAAGCATACGTACCAGCTTTTAATGATGCGGCAGAATATGCATCGACGTTGAAATCAGCCCACTCGGAGCGATGTTCCCTTAGGAACCGAACCAGCACCGCGGGAGGAACATTCTGGCAAGAAAAAAGATGATAAGAACATAGTCCTTACAGTTCAAAACCCTTTTAAGCATGCACAAATATTAAAGATTCGGACTAATAATAGAAACATTTAATAACATACTATATATAATTACGAGTGAAAAGATGGAAAGCTCTGCTAATTAGAATTCCAAACTAGGGTTCGATCTATATTTGCAAAATTTTAGGGCCAAAAGGACTGAAAATTTTATAGATTCGCAACAGTAGTTCAAGAACTCACTTGAAGTAGCATTGAAGCCTTCGCACAGAGAACACCACCAAGGAATGTGGTGGGGTTAGAAGTAGAGCTTAAATTCTTCGAGGAATTAACAGCAATTATTACATCTTCTGCGCCATCACAATTCATTGATGTCCAGCTGTCGTCGTTGAATCCATTTATGGCATCATTAAAGCCTCTGCAAAAACACGACACATTGTACAATTGAGTCCACAACTACAACATACTAAACATAGAGATGATGAGCACGACGGTCATCAATGAGAAGAAATAGAGTTGATCGTCCACCTACCTGTTCAATCTTTGGCTAAATGTTCTAAGAACAGCGGGTTGCCGGCCCAAACCATATACCACTTCACCGCTGGTCTCCTGAGCTATTTGCCTGATGTAGCGCAATGCCTGCGAAGAAAGGGATTTTTAGGTTGTCCATTTCAGTAGTAGCGTAGCTGTTACTAAAATACAACTCCACTCCACACGCACTCACCGAAATAGTCATTTTTTGGGCCACTACTTTTGACGATTCATATAGTGGTCTTAGAACCTCAGGCACGCTCCATGCCTATAAAAAGATGTATTTTAGGTTTTATCAATAAATGTTCTCAAGAAAGCTTGTTTTAAACACCAAGTTTCAGAAGGCAAACCTCAAGATTTAGGTGGTCAACAATGTGAATTATTGATCCTCCACCCTCGCACGGTCTTATCAGATACCCACTAGGAAGCATTTCGGCTCTCACAAACTGAGAAGATGCTGCGGCATTCGGGCCGGCACCAGAACCGGAAAGGGACCTCTCACAAACCTTCACATATAGATAATGGGAACATAAATAGCACATTAAAACCTAAGAGAAATAAACAGTCAACGGTGAAATGGTTTGTTGAGTTCAGAAGGAGCTTTCTTTTTTCAAATTATTTATGGGTGCCACGTTAGTCACGTGACAAAGAAAACATACCACCAAGCTGCCATTGTCTAAACTTGTAGTGTATCTGAGAGTCCAAAAATCCCGTGCAGGAGCCAAAGTAGTTGGAGCATATGTCTGGCAAGTTCCATTTGATTTAGTTTGGTAAACATATATCCATAAAAAACAGCTGGAATTTTACGAAGGCTTCAACAACTAAGGCTTACCTGTGTATATACAAGTTCAATTGTTCCACCGTTACCAGCAGGGAACATGGTAAAGACTTCAAGGCTCCGACAATCCCGGAACCAAGATGGGCGATCCTTAAGGATCTCTGCGATCTGTCATATTAAATAAAAACAAATGCATCCGGATCAAAAGATACTAACATTGAACAGGACAAACCATCTCAAACTTCACATCAACATTATCATGCTCACCTTCGTTGGCTCTAAACTCACAAGACCGCAGGCTCGAGCTGCTACTCCACTGCAACTTTGTGAAATGGCAAAGATACCAACCGACTCCGGACCAGGCTGACAAACAAAGTAAAACAATTGTTTCAGAAATGAATCCACCTTACAACGAGTGCAAGAACTACGGAAACACGAGCATGAATATCACATAAAAGAATAAGAACCTTCATCCCAGGCATCTGGACCCAATCGACAGCAGTTCCTGTAGCCTTTGAAAGGAACTCCGCCAAGGTCTCCTCTGCGATAGAGAGAAGTCTGCCAAGACCAAAACATAAACTACATCAGAAACCGAAAAGGAACCATAGAGACACGTAGTCGAAACAAACACATATAGATGGTAATTGGAGGCCTCGGGCATTACCCAGCTGGGTTATTGGCATCTCTCAAAGAATGCTGAGGAGTGGTAACCACAGAATCACAGCTTGCATCAGTAGTTGCTGCTGATGCCTGCAGAAAATCAATTCAAAAACACAAAATTTTCCTCTATCAGCCACACAATCATTTGTTAACTGCAGTTGCTACTAACATCCATAAAACATCTCAATTTCGGCATTGTGCATAATTAGTAACACTCCCCAAAATAACAAATTTACCCAACAAAAATTAAAAACTACATAAAACTACCAATTAAGGATTTGATCTTGATAGGATACAAGAAACAGAGAATCA
The DNA here is from genome assembly GCA_036897545.1 of Pelargonium fulgidum. NCBI lineage: Eukaryota > Viridiplantae > Streptophyta > Magnoliopsida > Geraniales > Geraniaceae > Pelargonium > Pelargonium fulgidum. Next base: position 5,723 of record JAYMTE010003081.1, read on the forward strand.
ACCCTAATTCATAGAGAAAGATCTAGACCCACAAAAAATAAAAATAAAATTAGAACTCACAGTCTGTAATTGTTGCCTCATGTACCCATTCTCGCACACCAACTGTGACACCTGTTTCTGGAGGCGATCATTTTCCTCCATTAACAGCTTGTTCATAGCACTCAATTTCCTGTTCACTGTCTGGAGTCTCGACGCCTCCTTCCTCTGCTTCTCTCGACACCTAAACACAAACCCAATTGAAAAAAGACTCGATTTTAAATCTAATGATTGAGCCACAAAAAATTCCATTCGATACCCTAAATTTCTAATCAAAGCTAAGATCTTGGGCTCGAAACAATAATTATTATTTTTTTTTTTTTACCTTCTGTTTTGGAACCAGACTTTTATCTGCTTGGGCTCGATGTTGGAGAGAATAGGGCACTCCCGGATCAGTTGCTGGCGGCGCAGAGAACTGGGTTTTGGACACTCGGAGTAGACTCGCTCCAGAGCTTCGACCTGCTCGGCGGTGTACCGGACGTATTTTCCGGTGGCGTCAAGATGCTTCGTGATGCTTCCGCCGCCGCTTCCCTCTCTGTGATGCACCATCGCCATCGCCATTTTTTACTACTACCCAGAAACCCAAAGAGCTCAAAACCCAAAAATCTTAGAATCTGTAGAGTGAGCTCCAAAGAGATTGTTGGAGCTCGTAGAGCAAAGGTAAGTGACAAATGGGTTCGTCTCAGCTGGAGTTTTTGGCTAGACAAAGACACTAAAGTTTGTATTTTTCCGTTACTTGCCAATGATAAATGAGCCTAATTGTTGTATTTTTGCAGTAAAAGAGAAGCAAATTTGATGCAATGAAGGACGAGAAGAAGACCCAGAAGAGAGAAAAATCAGGGATGCTCCCAGAATTTTCTCGAGAAAGTGAAAGGTCTCTCGGTGGTGTCTGTGAGTTGTGGAGGCATTAGGAGAGAAGCAGCGAAACCCTAATCATGACTTGAGGTTATGAGAGCTCTGCTGGTCTGAAGCTGATTTTAATGGAAGAAGATGAACAAGGACGGGCTATATTTATTAATCATTTAATCACAAATTCAGACACAGAAACAGAACTACCAACAGAAAATGAAAACAATAAAAAAATTAATACATATATATATATGGAGAAAAAAGAAAAATGGTTGACATCTCAGTCAATTAATATTGGCTAATTAGGTGATGCCAGCTAATTACACCCATATCCATTCCAATAAATTTTTAGGCGTGAAGCGTCCCGTCCGGATTTTATTTTTTTGTGTCTAGACTAAGATTCCTCAAACTATATATATATAATCATACATATTTTGGATCAGCTTATTTAATACTAATATTTTTAGACCTATTATCAAAAAAATATATATTATTTTTAAACAGAATTCAAATTTTACGTGTAGAATCGTAGATTCGTAAATTTTAATATAGATTAGCAAGTATGTAAAATTTGATCCACTAATTTTCGAGTTTATTTAAAATAACATATATGAACTTCATTTGGATCGAATCCTAATTAGTATTTATCAATTTAAATTCAAACAAATTTGATACAAATTCTGAATGCCCACCTCTAAATCTAAATGATTTAATTTTATTAAAACTATAAATCAGTAAAATTTCATATCGATATGAATAAAATACAAATTGTCGGCTTTAAGTAAATTAAAATAAATAAATACAATTTTTTATAGTTTGAGTGATTTTGAATATAATTCGATAAATGTGTGATATTTGTCCGAATTGAAGTTTGATACATACAATACATGCATGAGCTCATATAAATTTAGTAAATACAACTAAAAATTCGATTGAACTACAAAAATACAAATTGAGTTTCAAGTAATTTAAATTAGTCATTATAAAATGATTGGAATAGAATAAAATAAAACAATTTTTTCTTTTGAATAATTAAAATAAAGGGAGTTCAATTAGCACGCAAATCGAGGAGCTTGGAGCAGTGTGGTTTTGTTTATTTGGATTTAAATAAAAAGATTTCGGCGCATTTACAGTCTTGACCCTGATGTTTCTTCGAAATGACAAGTTAGCCCCCAATAGACTCTGTCAATGATCCATTACTCATTGTCATGTCCTTTCAAATTTAAGATTCTTGAGCTCTGCTCACACCTACAACTACAAATAAAAAACAACAGTTTTCACTGTGACAAAACATTGGCTTTTTTTGGTCAAACCAGTCTCATATTGTACATGTTATTAATATTATATTATTTTCCAACTATAAATAAATAAATAAATAGTAGTACTATACTTCATTAATCCATTTCATTTCCAAGATCAGCTATTAAATAAAATTTGATTATTTTGATACATCAAATAAATTATATTTTTAAAAAATCTATTTTGGTCTTCAATTATATACTCTACCGTCTCAAAATAAGTGTTATATTTGTCTAAATTTTTTGTCTCAAAATAAGTGTCATGTTTCTATTTTTAAGTTATTATATTGTTGTTTTTTCAATATTACCCTTATTACTTATGTACTACATGAACTATACATGTGCAGATCTGAACTGCACATGAGATGTAGATAAAAAAGTGACGGTAATATTAAAAACACATACAATTATCTGATAATCCTAAATATTTGAAAAAAAATAAAAAAAGAATACTCATTTTAAAACAAATAAAATATTTTATTATGAAATGGAATACAATTTGACACCACCCAACATTACAACCTTCAACATTAAGACTTTGTCTCATGAAAGTAATGCTTCATTCTAAACTTTTGTGTCTTGCACCCTATAATTTCCAAATTTATCAACTTGACTTTGACTATTAATTTTTACCAATATCTTTCAATTCACCAACTATCACATTTCAAACAATTTGAACATCAATATTAAACATTTTCAAATAATAGTTAACTTTAACACAGTTTTCATTTTATATAAATAATTATTCACACACAATAACCACATTAACCCAAGTTTTAAAATACCACTGCAAGTGGAGTGAACAAACATTAATTTTTTTTAAGCAAATGACTACATATGTCTTAGTTTTGTGCAATTTAGCTCTCATATATAAAATTATTTAAATTTACTTATGTTAAGTACCATATGGTTGACATTTGTCGAACTAGTTTATTAACACTTGAATGAATTGTTCCAATTCGAAACAAATTATAATAGTCGAGAAATCAATATAACAATATGAGCAGTTTAATAATTAAATTAAAATTAAAATTTAGTACCAACTCAGCAACAGATTAAGTAGTCGATGACCAAAATGTTTTTTTTTTTTTTTTTTTTTCTTTCCCTCCAATTTTACTAAGTGAAAAAACAAGTTTAACAAGTCTTGTTACTCACACACAAAACAGTTGAGAAATTGAATTAAATGGAAAATTAATTTTGTTTGGTGTTAACCCACTACCCTTATTTTTCATATATTATCATTTTCCTCCCCAATAATTTTTAGTCAACAACTAGTCAAAATATTGTGTAATAAAACCAAAAGACAGGGACAAGACAATGAATATTTTTAAATTCTGTACAAAATCTTATAGAATATAAAATAAAATAAAATAACGCACCATATAATAATAGATAATATAAAGAATACTAAAATAAAGTGCTAAGGGTGGCATTGTGGAGAATATAAGGATATGAAAAGGGCAAAATTGAGAAATCGTATAAATATATATATATGTATATTTTAAAGCTAAATGCGCATGTAAGAGTTTTTATTTATTTATTTAAATTCTCCGTTTCTTTCCGGCGCGGTACGTCGGCGCACATTAGCTTACATTATTGTTGTTAATTGTTATCATAAAAAAAAAAGATTTTATGCATCAATTAAAATAATACGTTAATAATATATTTAAAATCGTTGATTATAATTGTTTGAAGATCATAATTTGACCTTCAAAAAATGGTATTTCGAGTTTCAATTTGTTTACGACTGAATATGTGTAAAGACGACAATTATTGTCTGAACACATATACATTCAAAATTTAATTTGACATAATATCGACATGATTCAATCCGGTCAATTTTCAGGTTGGGACAATTTAAAACATACAAATCAAACATTTTACACTAAATTAAAATCCAATCAAATTTTAAATTATTTTCCTTTCAGGTCAAATTTGGACTAGTTTCTATGCATCCGGACTTGATCAAGTTCGACCAAAATCTGAATTATCACCCTTAAATTTACACTCATTTTAGCTCAGGTTAGACATTTTTAACTCGAACCAAGACTTGAATTGTCACCACCAAGCGCGTTGATCAATTGGTAAGAGGTTAATTCAGTTCAATCTAAGATCTCGAGTTCGTGTCTCAAGAAATACAATTGTGTTGAAACTTTATAGGGAGAGCTTTGCCACCCTTATGGTCCTACCCGGGTGAATTCGCTTATACGACCAACAAACTAGACCCGATGATAAAATAATACAAGTTGAACTTTATGTATGCACGGGTTTAAATCAAAACTAAGAATTCTACTTGCGCTGGTAAAAAAAAAAAAAAAAAAAAAAAAACTTTTTTTTGGGGTTCAAAGATT
>JAYMTE010003082.1:0-10255 GCA_036897545.1 Pelargonium fulgidum
CGTAATCTTGCATCCCAAGAAGATGAAGCCGGTGTTTTCCGATGGTGACTCCCGCCTTTGGGCTGTGATGGCTCCTGCATTCCTTGAAATTGTATGCAAATGACATTTCTGCAACCAAACAAATTCAATAAATTTTATGTATTTGTCAAAAAGTCACGGCTACAGAATAACCGATTGAGACTTTGATTGAATGAGATACAAGCATGCGCTCTACGCCTAGTGACATGAATGAGATTCTTTTCTCTACAAACCTCAAAGAGGGAAGCTGCATTTCCACAAATGAAATCAGTAGCTCCTTCAATGTAACAGTTCTTGTAGTAGTGCCTTCCTGTGTCATCCAAGAGAGTATCTTGGTAACCCAAAATCCTGCACCCCAAAACGGACACTTTGTCTCCGGACACTCTCATTGCAACAGCCTTTGTCGCCCCATACGAATTCTGCAAACAACAACGTGCGTACACTAATTAAAATTGATTCATAATTAGCAGCTAACATAGGATCAAAATTCATGTCAACATTGCATTTTTTCTCGTCTCTATGTACCTCTATCGTAAGGGATCGCAGCATGACATCAGAAGCGAGCACAGACACAGTCGGAGACTCAAATATGGATCCAGTACCGTTCCATGTGATGATGGTGTCGCTAGGCTTGGTGCCACTTAAGATGATGTGGGGCTTGTCCGCAGGGACAACAAGTTTTTCTCTGTAAACTCCAGGCTTCAGCCAAATGAACACAGACTCGTTGTTGTTGGACGGCACTGCATCAATGGCATCCTGAATGTTTCTGTAATTTCCTCTACCTGACTGATCAACCCGTATTAGACGAGCAGCACCGAGCGGGTTGGCTCCATTACTGTGACCTGCGGCCATTAAAATGGCAACCATCAAGAAACTGCAAACACTACTGATCATCATTTGAATTTAGTGTCCAGAAAAGGATCGATCAAGACTCAAGAGTGAGTGAGATATTGATGAATGAAGCATATTGTGCAGTGTATAAATATGTACAGAGAGGCCGTTTTCTTGGAACGAAATGGATAAATAAAATACAAAAGCAAGCAAGCGTGTGCGTAAATAAGATAGCGAGAGGCTTAAGTAGACGGCAGAGGGAGGGATTTGTTTATTTTTATTATCTTTGGAAGGTAGCTTGAGACACAAGTATGAGAAATGAGAATGATTGGACTGAAAAATGCTAGAGAAGTGTTGAGGATAGCTTGTTAAGTACATTAAATCCTTGATTTGGATGAGTATTGATAGTGTAATTAAATTGAGCCAGCTTGGATTCATTTGATTTTTGATGGATTGTGATTAATTAGTATTGTAGCACACAGCCGTCAAGCAGTGAGGAGATGTACATTGGTTGCTCAGATGTGAGTGACGAGAATTGGGCACAACCTGTTTGTCTCTCGCTGGCCCAACTATTACATTCTCAAAAATCAGAATTGGGCTTGTTCGAGTTTGATAAGGTTTGTGAGATGCGGGCCAAATATAGAGTCTGACCTACAATATTCGCCCAATGCCTCAAGCCTAGCACATTGAATTGAACCCAAGCAAGTGCGCACAGGGGTCGCTAGTTGGTTTTATATATAGAACCTAATACTGCTTTACATGTTTATTTTATTCTGTGTGTGAGTAATTAAACAAAAAAGTTTCTCAAAATTAGTTGAGGCTATACTCAGAAACTAAATAGTGGCTTTAATACTTGATAATGAGATAAGCCAGAAAGAAAATCAACATTTTATGATTTTATCAACAACACACTTTGTATGACTTACAAATATAGATTTCCAACTTTTTAGAGGTACTACTTTCAAAGATTAAATAATCCAATAATTCTAGTCCCAAACGAACCTATTAGATGAATGAGTGCTACACTAGGTTAAGAAATATTACCCTACACAGTATATATCTTTAAAGTAAATAGTACGTATAAATGCCCCCTAGGGGGTGGTGCAATGGTAGAGAGACACATCTACATGTAAGAGGTCGTGCATTTAAATCTCATTGCGTCAGATGGGGTGAGGTTTTGAGTTAAAATGGAAAAGTTACTTCTTGTTGTGTAGCTCAATTTATAAAATAAAATAAAAATAAAAAAAAAACAAAATAGTACATATAAATGCTCTTTTTTGTAAGGAGATGAGAATTCATTCTTTACATTCTCGAACATTTTTCTCTTTAAACTTCAGTAATACTTAAAACATTCGTAATAGAATCAATAATTCTCATATTCATGATAATCTCTTTGTTATGCATCTAATTTTTAATTTTTTTATCAAATATGTTTGAAGTGTTGTAGAATTCAGAATTAAACTAAAAAACTCATACTAAAATTAATATTTTTCATAACATGTAGGGAAAATTGAAATGCGATGTAAAATTTGACATAGAATGGAAAGAAAAAATATTCATATTTAATAGAAACCAAAAAATATATATCTAGGTAAAGCACGTCAAATGAATACTAAATTGACGATCAAATCTATTCGTTAATATTTAAGAACTAATTGAAATTCACAATTTACATTAAAATTTTTTTATAAACAACGGAATTAGCAGGCTCATGCGGTCTGTGTTTCTCTCCGTTTAGTAGGGATGTCATCCTGTTAGTTGTTAGTTCTCCCTGACAATGAAACTCGAATTTGATACCTTAAAAGAAACCCAAAACACATCAAATGTTTGACCCATCATACTTTAGTGATAAAAACATGTAACATGGATGGGTGAAATAGATACGAAAGAAGTTGCATTGAGATGTGTCATATTTGGTTGGCAACTGGCTGGAGGGAATCCAGCATGACAAAATCCGCTTTCTCACCGACACTAGGGGCACGTGATACTGCCTGCGCTCCATGTGAGTCCATGAGATGGACCATTACAATACTACCCCTCACCCTACTAGGAACCGTCTGTGTTAGGTACCTACTGGCTCCACGCAAAGTAAAAATGAGAAAGTTCTTGGAGTTTGTAGAGAACAGGTACTGCCAAATCCAAAGTTTTCATTCAAGTACTGTTTCTTGATCACTTCAGTTATCAGCTCCTTATTTTTTATCAATTCAATTGTTCCTATTTAAGCTATACAATTGAGGGTAATTCTCTTTTTAATGTTCCACTCTATTTTATTTGGCTCAAGAAATAGGATTTACGACTATAATTTAACATATTTTGGAGGCATATACTTATTTTGACGATAAGCGTTGTAATGTAGAGTTTACAAGTATCATAATAAAAATGAGATCAATTCATATGACATATGAATTTATTGACTGAAGGTCGACCGTAAAATTAGAATGGTATAATATATAGCTAATTTTAAGATTGACATATATAACGTATGAGTCTATCTAATTTATATATTCATCATCAAGAATTAAGTGTAAAACGGAAACAAGCACTAAAGAAAAATAAAGTATTCCAAGTGTTTGTCCATTGATGGTTTCTTCGAGAACCATTTGATTAGTAATGTAGATGCAATATAATTCAATCACAAATTAAATTTCCATCGTTTCATGTATATTTGAACAATTGAATTCATTCACCTACATCTTGTTTCTCACTTCACATGGACAATATCACTATATTTGTTCCTTTCCATATGCTCAATAATATCAATATCCAAGTCCCTTTCTTGGTTATTGCGGTTGGGCATGTCGGTCTTGTTTTCTTCCAAGAAAAGTGCCTTCGTTTTTTTGAAACACTATATGTTCTCACTCTTTTATGTACACACCTTTTCTTCACATCAAAGAAAGTGAAATCCAGAGTGGTAAAAGAGTAATGTAACACAAATATCACATTACTCTGTTTTTATGATCCACTAATTTATTAATTATAGGAGTAAATTATCGAGCTGGTGTCTCTAAGATCCACTACAAGCCAAGAATAGGTTGTCAAATCAGAACATGAAGTTTCAATTATTGCTCAAACCAAGCAGTGGCACATGGACCCACCATGTCTTTCACATTCCCTTTCTATTCTCGCTTCCATTAATTTCTTCAAATTAAATACTACAATTACTAATCCATGGGTAATTTTGTACAAAACATGACAACCCACCCTACATTAACACATGTTAATTAATTCAAATGATACAAAATGTCAACTTGGTTTCCAATTCTACCCTCCATCTCTTATATAGATAGATCCATCTTTAATCCTCTGTCAGCCTCCTCCTCCACCAAGCTCAGCAATGGAGAGAAGGCTCTGTTATCATGTGGCAATTCTTGTCTCCATTGCAGTCTTGGTTGCAGAAGCAGCACAATCCGCAAAACCATCTTTTGAAGACAACTTCGACATAATGTGGTCGGAAAATCACTTCAAAACCTCCGAGGATGGCCAGATCTGGTACCTCTCTCTCGACAAACAAACAGGTACCCAATTTTTCAATACATCTGTACTTTCATAAAGTTACGATCCTGGTAATTGATTTCAATCCTGCCGGACATAACAGGTTGTGGGTTTCAGACAAAGCAGAAGTACAGATTTGGGTGGTTTAGCATGAAGCTGAAGCTGGTCGGCGGCGACTCCGCCGGCGTTGTCACAGCTTATTACGTAAGTTCATTTAAATAAATTCTGGGTCTGAACTCTGAAGCCCTGAAGCTTCCATTGATTTAATATATATATTGATGTTGCAGATGTGCTCAGAGAATGGAGCAGGGCCGACGAGAGACGAGCTGGATTTTGAGTTCTTGGGGAACAGGACAGGACAGCCTTATCTGATACAAACAAATGTATACCAAAATGGTACCGGAAACAGAGAGATGAGACACATGCTCTGGTTCGATCCCACCGAGGATTATCACACTTACTCGATCCTCTGGAACAATCAGCAGATTCTGTGAGTCTCCATCTGTAATTTTTTGCAATCTGAACACAAAATGCATAGTCGATCTGATTCACTTAAAAAAGCTGCAAACTGTGATGGAAAACTGTGAGTCACAAATTGTGATATAAATCATATTTTATATCACATACATTTGTGACGATCCAAACAATAGTATAAATATTATGTCACCGTTTGGTCACAAATTACATTTTCTTGTAGTGATTCGATTGAAAGTGCAGGTTCTTTGTGGATCAAGTGCCGATAAGAGTGTACAAGAACAATGGGAAGCCCAACAATTTCTTCCCGAACGAGAAGCCAATGTATTTGTTCTCGAGCATTTGGAATGCTGATGAGTGGGCTACGAGGGGCGGTTTGGAGAAGACGGACTGGAAAAAAGCTCCATTTGTGTCGTCTTACAAGGATTTTAGTGTTGAGGGTTGTCAATGGGAGGATCCATATCCGGCTTGTGTCGCGACCACTACTAAGTATTGGTGGGATCAGGAGAGTGCTTGGCATCTCTCGGATTCTCAGAAAATGGACTATGCTTGGGTCCGGAGAAACCTTCTTATCTACGACTATTGCCAAGATACACAGCGATTCGATAAAATGCCTTTTGAGTGCTCGCTCGATCCTTATGGTTGATTCGTTATTTGATTGTATTTGATTCTTTGTTTACTAATTTTTTCATCTACCCAATATGAATTATCAAGATTTTGTTACTTGGATGTGAAGAATTAGCGGAAACAAATGATTTATGACAGTTCAATCTGTAGAATCATCATCACAAACAACTTCTGGTTTAGCATATGCTTGTAATGGTTGATTGATTGTTGGGGACAAACACTGAAGTGTTACACTCACTGAAAATTCCCATTTTCATCTATGGTGAAAACATGAACAAGACAAAATAAGCAAGAAATTTAAATCTGGCACACAAGTAATTTATGTGATTCGAAAACAAAAAAATTCGAATCCTAGGAAATTGATCTATTATGATGAGATTTGACTGTTGTGTCCCTCTTTAGCATTCTACAACCCTCACTAGCTATACCTGGATTCTTCTCGTTATATTGTATTTGTAGTTAGATAAAGTGCACGCTCACTTAAGTCATCTGAACGCTTGTTCGCATAGACAGTTTCAGCGACCAATAATCTTTGTTCATACAAACGATTGTTCACTTGACACACATGTTAGCATGTGGATTTTTACAACGATATTTTTTTTCAGCTTCTCACAATTGTTTTTGTTCCGTTACTAATTTTCTAACATTATGATCCACAATTTCAATAATCTTCACTTGGAGATTGATACTTCTTCACCTGCACATAAGTAAAAGACTCTCAATTTTCAAATCCTCAACTTTCATGAAGCAACCTTCAAAATTTTGGTATTTATTTTATAATTTTGCTTGAAATTCAGTTGTCTGAAACTGTAACATTTATGTAATTTACTTTGCATATTAGTCACTTTTATTTATTTGTTTATTTTTCTTTGCTATGGAACTTTAAAAATCCAAAACAGAAAAGAAAAGAAAAATGAAGTGTTATATCTTGGAAGTTGTTTTATTTCACAGTGGTACTTATTTTGAAATTGATTTGAGAGGGTTGAATGAGTTCATACTTTCTAAGATTTGATTGAATTTGATATTTTTCTACATTCTCCTCTTATGCTTATTTTTCTATCTAATAATACAGTTAAACTTATGTCTAATTGCTCTACAGACTACAGGTACTTTATTTTGAGGTCAGTACATAACTTCAATAACATGCATTTTGTAGTCATAATAATTCTCTGATAACACATTTTATAATTGACGGGTAATTTAGGTCATAACTCGTTACACGACACAAATATGATATGAATTTAAGTAGGTTTTTGTTCAACATGATCTGTTTCATGTCGACTAACTCAATATGCTAAATGATTAAGTTGTGTTCGCGTCGAACTCATTTAACCCATCTTGGCCGTTCAATGAAACGGAATGTGTAATCTATTTCTTGACTTAACAATAAATAAAAATATAAACATGTCATGTAAAAAAATACCTCATTCTCTTTAAAAAGGTCAAATATATATGATCATATTTAGGTCAATAACAATTAATTTATTTAAATATGTCATGATTTCATTCGTTTAATAAGCGAGTCGCGTACGGATAGATCCGTTCAAGAAGAATATTCAATTTGAACCCGAATTGCAATTCCTTAACAGCGAGGAGAAATTAGTCAATTGGGTCGGTGCTAATACAATAAAGCGACGGTAGCTGGAAAAAAAAAGTAGCTCCTGGTTGGGGCTGGTGTTGCTTACGATTTTCCAGAAACAGAATCGCGAGAGAGAAATCGAAGAAGAAAGTCCCTTAACCAGAGCAACAATCAATTCACAGCAGCAACAACAATGGTGTGCGAAAAGTGTATGATCTCTCTCCCTCTCGATCTCAAAATCCAATTCTTATGCTTCAATTCAATCCCTTTTTTGTCTCTGATTGTTCTTTGCTATGTGATCGATTCAGGCGAGAAGAAGTTGGCGAAGGTGATAGTGCCGGACAAGTGGAAGGAGGGCGCCAGCAACACCAACGAAAGCGGCGGCCGGAAAATCAACGAGAATAAACTCCTCTCCAAAAAGAGCCGGTACCTTTACCTCCTTATTTTACTTCTATTTTAATTTACTGTTTGTGCTTATTTTCAGTTTTAGGACTGTAAACTTTAGATTTTGGGAGGCTTCTTGTTCTAATTATTCATGATTCCCAAATCAGAACTTTAAAATAAAAAAGCCCTAATTTGTCTCCAGTTTTGAAATTGAGATATTGCATTAGTTCTTAGCAATGTGTACTCTTCCCTAGGCTTGCCCTTCTTGATTGTCAATTAAGCATTTGGATTTTACAGTTAGCTATTCATTCAAGTAGCCAATTACCCTGCAAAGCATGCTTAACATTGTTTTTTGGGGTTAGAAGTAATTTATTATGAAATTGTTTTTTGTGTCTCTTGGCGTGACCTACTGTGTATGGTTAGAGAGAATTTTTTAGGAACCCCTAAAAATCATGTTTCCGTGATTGTCTTTGTTGGATACATGTCCCATCAGGATTCAAGACACTCCAAATTTTGCGGTTTTAGTGGACTTAGATACATAATATTCGCTCCTACAATTATGCCATTGATGGCACTTCTGAGGGTGACGCTTGGTTGCCCATCCCAACAATGAAATTGGGTTGGTTGTCGTGTACTAATGTTTGTAGTATATGATATAGTGGTAGGATTTAACTTTGTGAAACTATGCATATTGATTGATATTCCACAATGTCAACTGCATAGTATCCTTTTGAGAAAGGAATCAATGAACTTCATGGCTTCCTTCAGTTCTTGTGCTACCTTGATGCAATACTAAGCAGCAGTATGCATTGTGCTTTAATGATTTAGATTTTAGAGTGTGCAAATGTTAACAAAACTGGGCCTGCTTTCCATCGTACTGGATGGTTTCTGAGATGGTTACGTACATGCATACTTGTATATGGAACATTACTTGTTGAATCTGTAATAATAAGGATGCTGATCCTGCAGTCATTTGTGTAACGCACTGAGGTTGAACTGTCACTTTGCTTTTGATTGTTTTGTTTTATAGGCATGAAACATTTTTTTCTAAGAATGATAACTTGCTTTGTTAGTTAGTCTTTTAGAACAAAATTTTGTGCATCTAAATTTGATTGGAATCTTTCTTCTTCTTTTTTTTTTTTTCTTTTTTTAAGAAACTACTTACTACTAAGGTTGTACAAGAAAATCAGGAAAAGTTAGAACAAAAGATAGAAGGGTAGATATAATTTTAACACTGTTAACCAATAAATACAAAAATGTGAATTTCACTATGACAATGGTAGCACGTACGTACTTTGTTGCCATAGAACTAGAACATATTGTCGATACGTCTAGTAACATAGAGTCATTGTCTGGTAATTATTTTAGTTCATTCTAATTTGTGGACAGGTCATTAAATATATAAGATGCATCTCTGGCTTTACCCATAAATCAGCTAGTCTTAGAATGAAATGGACATTGTGTATCTGTATCCCATTTGACAGAAAGAAAAATATGTGGAAACAGCAATAATAACCCCCAAACTATTTTCCTAATAAATTATGTAGAAACCAAGAAAATAACTGTATCCCATTTCTCTCAGTTATTCCTTGTGCTTATCCGGCAACACCATCACTTATAGCATTGTATTTGTATATTACTCCCATCTGCTATTTTCAGTGATTGAAAGGGGCCAATTTCAATCTGCCACTGATGCCCTTTTGTTCAGCATCCAATTTTCTAAAATGAGAAAATAGAAGTATCTGGTGTAGTTTTACGTCATTTTTGCTGTTTAAATCATTACCATCCACTAACATGCTTTAATTCTTTTTGAATTGCAGGTGGAGTCCTTACGGAAAGACCAAGTGCATGATATGCAAGCAGCAGGTACACCAAGATGGAAAATACTGTCACACATGTGCATACACAAAAGGTAGATGTACTGAGTTGATTATTAAGTTTTAACATACAAACAGCAGATGTGCCAAGACAAGTTCTTGAACGGTGCAGCTTTCTAGGTTTAATATTTTGCTAGATTTACTGAACTTCTTGTTATGCAGGAGTTTGTGCAATGTGCGGGAAGCAAGTACTGGACACCAAGCTATACAAACAAAGCAATGTATGATGGAAATTAACTAGCTGTTGGCTTTTTCTATTTGGATTTCAAGACTCATAATTGAGATCTCACTAGACATGAAACTGATGCTGTAATATATCAACTTTCTTATAAATACACCTTGTATATATTTTCTCTTTAATCTTTGCTGTTTTGTTACTGTTTCTGTTGGTACTAATCCCTGCTGCTTAACACCTAGAATTATTAAAAATTGTAGAGAAAATAATCTCTTTGCCTTGACAATTCATTTCAAATGAACCAGAAAATTTACTCCTTTTTGAGATAAAAACATTTAGATAGAGTTTGTATTAAAATTTTGATGGAAACGCTGTTCCTTGTGTTTCTATTGTCACTCTCATGTAATATTGTTGAATGAATCAAAACGTGTGGATGAAATTTTTTGTATTTTAATTGTTGTTATTTGGTTAGAAAAAAAAAAAATTAAAAAAATGTGATCGAACAAATTATTCATATTTACTTTATATATTTGAATTATTATGCGAAAAGAAGTTAATAGTGATTTGAAGATAATGGGAATGGAGATGAGGGTGGTAGTTCAAACATTATTGATAAAAATCACATTATAATTACTCACATTCTAATCAAAATTTCTAATTTAAACGCAACCTAACTTTCTTGTGATGTTGATGACTTGCATTTTCAATTGTTCTCTTATACTAGTTTGACAGCCCGTGCGATGCACGGGTAAGTATAATAATAAAAATAATTTATAATAAAGGGAATAATATACGTTT
>JAYMTE010003083.1:0-10253 GCA_036897545.1 Pelargonium fulgidum
GTAGAAAGTCACAATATAAATATATCCATAAAATTGAGACTGTCATTTCAATAGTCGACTAACATTTCACAACTGACTTTCTAGAAAACTATGTCATTCAGTTCATCTTGAATAATATATTACCATCAAATGATGATGTTAATATCAATTATTAGAAGGGGACATGTCGTCTATGTAGAAGGTATCATCTCTCTCCTCCTTTTAGTTCCTATGGAAGTGGATCACCTCCTTCCCAAAAGGAGTAGCAGAGGGGTCTAGGAAGAAGCTGTGGCCCAAAAACTCCTCTTATTGTGAAATATTAGGTTAACAATATGGAGATTAGGAAGTTGGCAATTTGCCTACATCCTAGATGGTAAAGCCAAAAGGAGGCAAAAGTTGCTTCACGTCTGAGAATGCGTTCTCTGCCTCCACTAGCTAATTTCAGATTTTATCTTAATTTCATGTTCAAGCTGATTTGATTTTGGCTTTGTCAACTCATGATGCTTCTAGCTGAAAAAGTAATTTGAACTTTATGAATATGGCGGCATTATTTTATTATTTTGAGAGGATGCTTTAGCATAAATTAAAGTTTGTCAAAGAAAAGATTGGAGCTGAATAAAACATAATAATTAAATACGAAAAGACAAGTTTAAACTTAAATTCCATGCTTGCATTGAGCTTGAGTGCTTGACCTCATGGTTTCCAAACAAAGTCAAGTTTGAGGTTGTCTATCTAGGTTTATTTGCACCCTTATAATGACATAGTTTGTTGAGTTTTGGAGTTCCTTATTTGAACCCTAAAAAAAAACATTTTTCATTACAAAGCATTTTGTTTTATTCAAAACATGTTAATTGAACAAACAAATTAGCAATAGGGATTTGCTATGAAGATTTTGCAAAGTGGATGAGGTTTATTTAATAAAGTTGATAATAGGAGGGGGGGTCTATTCAATTTAATGAGTTGTTACATTACTTCATGGTGTCGATCATAGGCTCATTCTATTTCTATCAAACATTAGACAAATTTTCAAAACTTGCAGAAATAGAATATTCAAATCAAATGATGAACTAGTAATTAAATAGTTCATTACTTAATGTAATCCATATTATCATATATGTTGCTTCATGTTAGCACAATCCAAGAATCTGATAATAGACACTCCTGGTTAAACCTTTGGTAGATCTATCTATCACCAATGCTAACTCATCTTCGATCAGCAAACTCATGTTGCTACTTCAGTGCTATTGGTAAAAACACACTAATGCTATAAAAGTAGCAAGATGTGCTGTCCAATCACTTTAATTGAACTCTGTTTGAGTAATTTTACAATGTTTTTTTCTATTTTCTTTGGGGTGAAATCTCTTTACACCTTGCGCTACAAGATACTTCTGTCCTCTACATTGTAACTTTCAACTGTAAGGTTGATTTGATTTCACTTTTATGCTAGCTTATCTGACTCTAAATGCTAGTGTGGCACACAATATTGGCGTGACAGCCAGCATACCTTTCACTATCTATAATATTTTAAGCACAAGTCAAGACCATAACACCATTTTTCAATTTTCATGAGGAACAATATTTCATCTGAACAGAGTACAAGTTAGTACTTCCGTAAGGTTAATTTCAGCAGCTCAAGTTGATATGGTATTCTTGGACAATAAGGTTCTGTTAAGTGTTAACATATCGAAAAAAAAAAAACAATATATTAGTGTTTGGCGCATTATGTAACTGAGATTTATACATTGCTCTTAGTTTATAAAAAATTTCTAGGCCTTTGACACTGGCAACCTTTTACGTTCTCATTATAAGTTCCTGACTGCATTCACTTCTACCTTTACTAGGAAAAAATACGAGTTGCTCTTTATGTTCAAAAAGCGGCATTGCAATTTGTTGATGGTATGGTATTCAGTTTATCAGTGTCAGTAAGTCTTATTTTTTGTTCTCTGATCTTATTTTAGAATTTCATGCTTTCGCTATATATTAATGATATTATGCAGCTAGTGGCCGAAGTCGAACTGAATACAAGTTGTCAGAAGAGGCTAGAGAAGCAGGCTTTGGAATTGATCCTGATGAACTTGCAACTATTGTTCGTGGCCATGACATGAAAGGCCTGAAAAGCCATGGTGGGGTGGATGGGATTTCAAGGGAGGTATCTGTCTCTCTGAATGAGGGTGTAAGCACAAGCAACTTAACTCTCAGGCAAAATATCTATGGGTCCAACCGTTACACAGAGAAACCTCCCAAAGGTTTTTTCATGTTCATGTGGGAAGCTTTGCAAGATTTAACGCTTATCATCCTTTTGGTGTGTGCTGTGGTTTCTATAGGTGTTGGCCTTGCTACTGAAGGGTGGCCAAAGGGCATGTATGATGGTGTGGGAATCATATTAAGTATATTTTTGGTAGTTTTGGTTACAGCTATCAGTGACTACAGACAATCCCTGCAATTCAAGGATTTGGATAGAGAGAAGAAAAAAATCTCTGTTCAGGTCACTAGGGATGGAAAAAGACAGAAAGTGTCCATTTATGATTTGGTTGTGGGAGATATTGTACATTTATCTGTTGGAGATCAAGTTCCAGCTGATGGGATATTTGTCTCGGGATATAGTTTGCTGATTGATGAGTCAAGCCTGTCAGGTGAGAGTGAGCCAGTGAATGTAAATGAAGAGAAGCCTTTCCTACTTTCAGGAACCAAAGTGCAAGATGGGTCAGGGAAAATGTTGGTAACAGCAGTTGGTATGAGGACTGAATGGGGAAAGCTGATGGAAACTTTGAGTGAGGGTGGAGAAGATGAGACACCACTGCAGGTGAAGTTAAACGGCGTTGCTACAATTATTGGTAAGATTGGTTTGGTTTTTGCAGTGTTGACATTTGTGGTGTTGACTGTAAGGTTTCTGGTGGATAAAGCACTCAACCATGAATTGACAGTTTGGTCTTCAAGTGATGCTCTAAAGCTTCTGAACTACTTTTCTATTGCAGTAACTATAATAGTTGTTGCTGTTCCTGAAGGATTACCCTTAGCTGTGACATTGAGCCTTGCTTTTGCAATGAAGAAACTCATGAATGATATGGCACTTGTGAGGCATCTCTCCGCATGTGAGACAATGGGCTCTGCTAGCTGCATTTGCACAGATAAGACAGGGACATTAACCACAAACCATATGGTAGTTGATAAGATATGGATATCCGGAATAGCTAAAGAGATCAAAGGTAAAGAGAGTGAGAGTACTTTGAAATCAGAAATATCTGAAGAAGTTGTAAGCCTCCTCTTGCAGGCAATATTTCAAAATACTGGTTCCGAGGTTGTTAAGGATAAAGATGGCAAAAACTCTATTCTGGGAAGTCCCACAGAATCAGCACTGTTAGAATTTGGCTTGCTTTTGGGTGGTGATTTTGATGCCCAGCGCAAAGAATTTCAGATACTTAAGGTTGAGCCTTTTAATTCAGTGAGGAAGAAGATGTCTGTGCTTGTTGCTCTTCCTTACCGTGGTGTACGAGCTTTCTGCAAAGGTGCATCAGAAATAATACTGGGAATGTGCGATAAGGTTGTTGATTACAATGGAGAACCTGTTTATATGTCTGAAGATCAGGTAAAGAATATAACAGATATCATTAATGGTTTTGCCTCTGAAGCTCTGCGAACTCTTTGTTTGGCTTATAAAGATATAGATGACATTTTTAGTGAGAATGCCCTCCCTGATAGTGGATACACATTGATAGCAGTTGTTGGAATTAAGGATCCAGTTCGGCCAGGGGTCAAGGATGCTGTTCAATCTTGTTTAGCTGCTGGAATTACTGTCCGAATGGTCACTGGTGATAATATTAATACGGCCAAAGCAATAGCAAAGGAATGTGGCATACTCACAGCTGATGGTGTGGCCATTGAAGGAACAGAATTTCGTAGCATGGCACCAGAAGACGTGAAGAGAATTTTGCCAAGAATTCAGGTGCCTAGATTTTTGGATTCATAACTGATTATTTTTTTTTTTTTTTTTTTTTGGGGCTAAGAATTAGAAACTGTTCAATTGTGACAAAGATGAAGTGGTTTTCTAATATATTTCTTCATATATACAGGTAATGGCTAGGTCTCTGCCTTTGGACAAGCACTCCCTAGTAACCCAATTGAAGAACTCTGGAGAGGTTGTTGCTGTCACTGGTGATGGGACAAATGATGCTCCTGCATTGCATGAAGCTGACATTGGACTTGCTATGGGAATAGCAGGCACAGAGGTTTGTTGCAGTCTTCTAGTTTTGCTATTCTAGCTGCTTTTCCTTTTCTTTTTAATTGCCATTGCATTTGAAGTATTTTTAATCCATGTCATTAAAAAAGGGTGAGAATGGGGTTCCCACCATTGTGAGATACGGGGAGGGTCATTTATGTTGCACTACTGCAGCCTTACCCTGCTTTTGTTGTTTACCTAACTCAAACCTTTGAACAAGTCAAGAATTTTATTATTGCGCCAAGGCTCGTCATCTATCATCCATATCTTATGTTTTACTTTTTAATATTATTATTCTTAAATGTTAAGTATCTCACATTGAAAGAATGTGAAACTTGACACCATTTGATATATTATTAGGGCCCTTTACTTAATAGCATGGGTTGGATTTAGAGCTGGTATGGCCATCTGTCCGAGCTGAAGTTTCCTATTTCTTTGTTAGAGAATCTTAACCTCTAAGTTTTAGAATGCTATTGTGCTAGTCTCCTCACCTTTTCATGAATATCACATGTAGGTTGCCAAAGAAAATGCAGATGTCATCATAATGGATGACAACTTCAGGACTATCGTAAATGTAGCCAGATGGGGTCGTGCTGTATATATAAACATTCAAAAGTTTGTGCAGTTCCAGTTAACAGTTAACATTGTTGCCCTTGTGACCAACTTTGTCGCTGCATGCATTACAGGTGTGCTAGTATTCAAATCCAACTCATCTTTAATGCAGTAATGTATTTTCATTCATAATAATTTTGATCATAAGGAAACTTTTATAACTTTCAGGGTCTGCTCCCCTTACGGCTGTACAGTTGCTCTGGGTTAACATGATTATGGACACCCTTGGTGCCTTGGCTCTGGCTACAGAACCTCCAAACGATGGGCTGATGAAAAGGCCTCCAGTTGGGAGAAATACAAGTTTCATCACCGAGGCAATGTGGAGGAATATCTTTGGCCAGAGTATTTACCAACTTGCTGTTCTTGGAGTTCTCACTTTTGATGGGAAGCGGCTGCTAGGACTTGATGGTTCAGACGCTGATGATATTCTCAATACCTTAATATTCAACTCATTCGTGTTTTGCCAGGTACAGTTCAGTGGATTAACCAAATTATTCGACTGTGTATTCTATCTTTACTGCACCATCTGAAACACATTTGTATTCTTTAATTCATATTGGTAATTGGCTTGGCTTATTTGCTGCTAGTACTCAAGTTAAAATTGAAATGTAAGTATCTTTTATCTCATAGTTTGATCTTTGTCATATTATCCAACTCATTACAGTCCATCTCCTTTGGTGCCTCAGGATTCTAGTTATGAACAAACACAGAGCTAGTCTAAAATTTTGAAATCAACCATTATTATATTTCGAAATAGAACAGTTGTGTATGTAAGAATCATATAACAATCCAGAGCTTCAACTTCCAGTATTTGACATAAAAGCCTTAACATTCTTAATTTCCTCTCCCGTTGCCAATGGTTATATACATTGACAACACTTTAGTTTTTCAACCGAGCTTCTGTGTGATAGGGTAAAGAATATTAATGAGATGTTTGTATGTTGGCTGTGAAGTTTTGCTTTTGTTCTTTTGATACAATCTTTCTGGTTGAAAAAAGGGTATAAAATTGCCTATATGCATATTGCATATGAATCTTTCATTGCAGTGACTGAGGATTGTGGTTCTGTGTGGGTTTAACTTGTCAGGTGTTTAATGAGATCAACAGCCGTGATATAGAGAAGATGAACGTATTCAGAGGAATGTTTAGGAGCTGGATATTCATAGCTATCATGGTTTTAACAGTGACATTCCAAGCAGTGATAGTGGAGTTCTTGGGAGATTTTGCAAACACAGTGCCGCTCAGCTGGGAATTATGGGTGCTCAGCATTTTACTAGGATCAGTTAGCCTGATCATTGCTGTCATCCTTAAATGCATCCCTGTTGGAAAAGGTACTACTTCTACTACTACACTCAAGCACCATGATGGTTATGATGCACTACCCTCCGGTCCAGATCTCGCTTGAAAACTAACATATAACTTGATTGGAGTATGCATTTTTGGTAAGAATATTAGGGTTTTAAAAGTGTCGAGGGACTCGTACAGGCATGTGCAGTTACTGATCATCAGCCTCTAACTTCAAAAATGTAGGATTTAGTGTTGTATTTTTTGGTTACTTGAGCTGAAATGTTGCACACAGAAGAAGATGATGAAGAAGAAAAGACTAGTTTTGAAGTAATCTTTGTCCACCTTTTGACAACTTTATGTACACAGGCATTATCTGAAACACAAATATTGGTATCTTTTCCCATGCTTGGGTTGTGTTAGCTGAGAATAAGATTCTAATGCCTGGAAATTTTCAGTCATGGCTTGTTGGTATTCATTACTAATATGCTAGGTAGATTTGCTTATTCATATGTTTGAATTTTTTAATGGAGATCCCCATGTATTCTATGCATCTGGAACTTTGTCTTTACAGGTTGTTTTTCTCAAGTAAACAGTATAGAATCTCATTCTTGTTCTGTGGTTTTCATGCATAATTCAAGACCTCTAACGGTAGAGCTTGCAATTTTTACGCGTGCCGCCAAGTGACAATATGATTGACACCAACACTCAACATGTCTAGTACGAATATTGTCACATGGCACACAACATGTCTAGTACGACACGACCTAACATGTTTGGTTAATTTACAATTATACCCATAATTGGTAGAGCATGCAATTTTTACGAGTGCCAAGTGACAATATGATTGACACCAACACTCAACATGTCTAGTAAGACATATTGTCACATGGCACACAACATGCCTAGTATGACACGACCTAACATATATTATACCCATAATTGAGTGTGTTAGACGTGTCAAAACATGACTAATTAATCGTGCATGTGTTCTAACTTTCACACGATATGATTACTAAACATGTTGAATTTTTCAATAAAACAACACAATTACAAAATGTATGAGCTCAAACACGCTAATTAATTACGCGTAACATTACTATACAACTTGCGAGCTCTACTCAAGGGAAAGAAGTGAATCTATGATTGTTGTTTTTTCCTTGGTCGCTGGGGTACATTATTCAATCTCAGACATGCCTACACACACATGTGAATGAATTTCTTGCTTTCTTCTTCTTTATAATACTACTATGAACTTCTGCAGAGAAAATACTGAACTGACGTATCTAATGCGAAAGTGCACACGTTCGTATACATAGTGAATACAACACCACAATGAAAATTAGTCTCTAAATAAAATTATATGCACCAAGAATACTGAATACCTAGCCTCAAATGTAATCGCTCTTCCTGCCTCGATTGCAACAAAATAAAACTCGGGGCAATCATAAAGTAAATTTCAAATCGGAAAAAAGATTTTGATCATTTAAACCTTCGCTTGGCTTCTCCATATGCAACTACACCAGCAACGGTCATAGCGTATCCAGCAATGCCAACAACCGTGACTGGATTCCTGAACAGAAATATCGAGATAACGACTGCCACAGCACCTTTTGCATTTCCCAGTACCTGATTCAAACAAATAAACAAACAAAAAGGTTCATAGAAAGATCAATGTGTTTATCGGTGGATTGCTGATGATGTTGTGTCTAGGTTCCTACAATCACCCAGGAAGTTCACTTTCTGATTCAATTTGTCACTTCCATAATATAGATTTAGCCAAGAAGCATAAAAAAGTAAGTTTGGAATCATTAAGATATAGAAAGATGCGAAAAGTTTCAGACCTGAAGTGTTAGTGCACTTGTATGTTTTGTGACCAAGAAGTTTGTCAAGTTAGCTGAATAGGCCAATGTTGAATTGATGAAAAGAAGTATCCACATGAATTTATGTTCCCTTCCAAGTGACAAAGTGACGTCTAAAACGTTAGGCTCCATTATTATCAAAGCAGGTAATAAAACTAGAACTGCGATTGGGGACATATACAAAAGCAAGTTCATCGAGTTCAACTTTTCCCTGTAAGAATAAGAGAAACAGAGCAAGCAAACTAAAATGGGTGAAGAAAAGATGCAGCAGAACAGAAATATAACTATAGAGCAAGAAAACTAAGTGGTTCGAAATTTTTATCTATATTCATTCGTCTAGTCCCATACTGAGTATAAAGAAGAACAATACAGATTATAGAACAAGGGAGTGCAA
The DNA here is from genome assembly GCA_036897545.1 of Pelargonium fulgidum. Taxonomy (NCBI): domain Eukaryota; kingdom Viridiplantae; phylum Streptophyta; class Magnoliopsida; order Geraniales; family Geraniaceae; genus Pelargonium; species Pelargonium fulgidum. The sequence goes on from JAYMTE010003083.1 coordinate 8,346, forward strand.
GAAAAAAGAAAATTAATGCCTTGCTTTTTAAGAAGACAATATGTATCCTGTGCTAGAGAATCAATGCAGGCAGTATTAAAATGGAAAGAAAGGAATTACAAAATTAGAGATAAACTTGTGACATCCAAAAGGAGTATACTAGAGGGATATCAAGTGTCACTTATCTATAAGAACGTCACAATGTTCATATCTAACATCTCAGAGAACTATCTATGCACTGAGTATGAAGTATGAAATGATCTGTACTTAAATCTCTAGTAACCTAAGAACGTGTAGTTTGGTGTTCCTTAACGCACAAATTCAGATATGGTGGGACTGCATTGGATACTTTAAGGTTTGCGTCGCCTAAGCCTGAGCTTACTACCTAGAGGAGGTCACAAACTTTTGAGTTGAAAAAAACACAATCTGGTCCTGCCTCAACGTTACTCAAGACAATGACCGGGAGTGTCTTCTACTTTAAAAAGAGGTCAAGGAATTCTAAAGTTAGCAACTGACTTTGCCTAGTGATAATAAACTAAAGCTTAGACTTTGACAAACTATAGCAGAGACGCAAGGCTAATTGACCAAAGATGGAAGGAAAAGCAGTGGGAGTGCCCTTTTTTTCTTCAGTTACTCTAAATAGCATTCATTAATAACCAAAGTTAGATGGAAAAGTGCCTTTAAAATGCATATACATATTAGGATATAAATATATGAGTAGTAAAGCCAAAAAGTAATACCCTTCAGCAGAAAGCAAGATACTCTGCAGAACAGACTTGAATGCCCTTGCAGCCGTTGCACTGATGCACATTATGAATCCGTACAAGTGAAAACTTGGTTCACCCTACCACCACCAACAGAATACCAAATGAGATAACAAGAAAACGTGCAAGGAAGTTCCTCCAAATAAGATTGAGATACAAGTTGCTCAAGAAAATGAAAGAGAAGAGTATGAAAATAAAAAATCCCTAAGAAAACATCTTATACTAATTATACATTATTAATGAAGTATAGCAACAAAACGAATCCAATGAAATGCCACTTGTTTTGTTATTCCCCAAACAATTAAATTCCTCTATCCTCATGTAACCAAACTGCCATTTTAGTTACTTGCAACCGTTTCTGCATTTCCATTAATACTTTGCGCACAAAAAGAATATTTCTCAAGCTGCAGCCTGCAACATGAAGAACTATTATGGGACATAATAAATTGATAACACGTGTTATTTTGTTCTTCATTTAGACTCCTACAACATATACAGCACCATAACCCTAAACATTTCCTAATCAGTAGATAAACCAACCTAACCAAGCATCCAAAGGCCTCAACAGCACCAACATACCCTTCGATCTATATTGAAGTTTCCACCTTACACATCTACTTATAGCATATTGAGTGCCCTCAATGCATAGTCCAAAAGCAACTACACCACAAGTAACATAGCAAGAAAAAACACCTACATTATGTAACAAACTAGAGAGCACAATTCACACAACCAAACATCAAATTTATTAGAATTTCAGATCTAAATGTGCATAAAATAAGCAATACCCACAAAAACCATGTGATCACATCAGCAATTGAAGAACAAATATCATGTCTATACAGAGCAGGAAACAAGAGAATTGTGAAAGCAAATAAGAAACTCATCAACCATCAAACACAATTGTCTGATTCCCCAACATGTAAACAGAATCAGAACACTCCAAACAAACTCACAATCATTGAAGAAACCCAGATAAAAAGTAGGCAAAATAAAACAACAACAATGGAATTTAAAGGTCGAACAAGTGTCTGGGATTGAGGAGAGAGAGACCACACATCAAATTCGAATTTGTGAACCCAAATCAATCTGCCCTAATCATCAAACTGAAAAAAACAAAAATAATTACTTACATAAAGTCTGAAGGATGAGGATGTTGAGAAGA
>JAYMTE010003084.1:0-10251 GCA_036897545.1 Pelargonium fulgidum
CAGATTTGAAGTAGCTAAGTATGCCCAACACCCTAAGTTTGTTTCTTGTGTTTTTTTTTATTTTTTATTGAAGCCTCAGATGTTGGATTGTTGTTTCTTTCTCAACTTCATGCACAAGAATTGTAAATATATTAACAGTATATAATGAAATGAAAGCAGTCTTTGTTCAAGCATTCTTGTCTTCGACTTATCATCCTAGAAACTGCGTTACTTTCTTGGATGTTTCGAGAAATGGATACATGGAAAATGTATTTATTTCATAGAACATGGTACATATGCTGTACTTGGAATGAATAGTTGAGGAACATAACTGGTTTTAGTTGCAGATACATGAAATTTACGTAACTATCACAGATTTACAGAGTAATTACATTACCTTGTATACATTAGTTGGAGATCCTTTATTTGATATTCAACAGGTATTGAAAAAGTAAAGAACCATCTGTTGCCGAAATAGCTAGACTACATTGGCAGCGAAGTCTTCGAAGCATTGTTCCAGAGTCCGGTAAGTTTCTTCTGGATAGAGGGCGCTCACTTCAACATCATCAATTCCATCGATCGGAAAATTAATCTGGCATCCCTTTATGAAGATGTCATGCGTGAACGCTGCTACGATGCTTTCTGGTAAGATATTTTCTGCATAAATGCATGAACATGGAGATGGTTATAATCTGAAAGATATCTATAAGATTTGAAGTACACAATACAGTAGGAGACCAGTGATATGATATTAACACGACCCAAATTGTCCTCAAAAAAAAAAATAATAATAATAATACACGACCCAATTTAAGTGTGTTTGTGTTTGACATAATTATATCTGTGTTGTGTGTTGACCTATCATTTCTGTGATCTGATATTTAACACGACGAGTTTGTGTTTGACATAATATATATGTGTTGTGTGTGGGAGAATTCAACATTGTAATAATTGTGCTGTGTTTGTGTTGAACTCTTTTAAATATGTACTATTAAAGATTATTTCTGAGTGTAACTATCAATTTGGGTGTTATATAATCTTGTTAAGCCCTATGAAATGTGTGGAGCCGTGTTGTAAAGTTGAGCTAGTTCTGTTTAGGCCCAAGTTCTAGCAGGCTTGACTTGGCTTTGGCCCACAACCCTCCGATGCTGACAATAAGAGACAACATTAGAACTTGTGTTATCCCTACCCATTTTGGCCCGAGCTTGGCTCGTTGGATCATTTTTTGAACTCAGTTCAGTACGATTATTATGTGTTGTGATCTTATTTATCCATGCGTCACATACTCAATTTTCAACTTGATACGTTAACACGAATTGTTAGTTCAAGTACCTGCAGCTGCGGCTAGCAGGTCGTCCTCAGTGACAGTAACTCTTGGGAGGGTACGTCGGATCTTTTTCTCCCAGAGAGTTGCAAGTTCGTTCATGTTGTAGAAATTGCAGGATGGTCGGAAATGGAGAGACTTGTTGATGGTTCTGTCGTCATCAACAGCTTTCATGGTGAATTTTCCGATGTCAGGCCCTGCTACAAAGTAAGCTGCACGACAGTAGAACCCCAACCCGTCAATTTTTAAAATATGATTGAAATTAGACTGGTTTATCTACTGGGTTGGGTTGATTTTGACAACTACTGCATTAACCCTTGTTATTTAAACACATTAAGCATAGTTTATGTGACTGCAATAGCATAAACTATAATATTGTAATTTCCAAGGGTTCGTGTAACACAAAATGAACTCAACTTAAACCCGAGGTACTAAATTTATGTGTACCTTTGACGGTTCCGTCCCCGTAGATTTGAATCTGATCCAAGGGTGGAAGGACCTCAGATGGGTGAGTATTGTCATAGTAAGGCCAAGAAGCTATGGAGTTGCAGCAAATATAAGTATAGGGAATTGCAGATTCTTCAATGAATCGTCGAACCCTACGCTTTTGCTCGTACATTGTGAGTCCCGGCTCGACCGGATCGGCTCTGTCAACGTCGTGACCAAACTCTGAGGGCAAAAATCTCTGCAAATATTTAAAGTAATAATTAAATTAGAAAAATATAAATAGTTTGAAGGCCAAACTGCCAAACTGAAGTGAAGTAAAATTGAATACCAATTCAAAACAAAATAAATAATTGAGGGATCAAAATGAAACATCTTTCTTTTCTTTTATTATTATTTTTTTTTTTTTTGCAACTGGTTTAATGAAACATCTTCACACACCCAGTGACAATTTGGGTTTGGGATTATTGCGAATCGTGTTTGTTCAAATGTTGGCTGTCTCGGGTTGGGTTTTCAATGTTAAATGAATTGGTTTTCTAAAATTAGGATTATTCTATTATGAAATATAGTATGATCCTTTTCGATTTTTTCCGACCTGAGTCAAAAGTTGACCTGGCAAATTCAACCTGAAATATAATTGGATCCACTTTATGCTACATGAACCACAAAAACAAGGGTCAAATATCAAGTGATTCAACTATATATAAAATCTAAACATCGTACACACAAAATGCTAAACTCAAAACTCAACCCATGGTCTACACAAACTCACACCTCATTCAGGTCCGGCTTAGGTTAGACTTCTCTTTTCGATCTGAATCCAAAAACTTCAACTCAAAACTAGAAGTAACAGCTCTTGTGATTTATGCTCTTATTAAATAACCTTGAAAACATACCTTGATTGTGCCAACAGCCTTGATAGCCTGAGCTAGAATGAGCTGATCCAGCAAGTTTGGTCCACCTATGGCTGATACTACTATTTCAATCTCATGCTCTTTTAGTATCTTCTCCATTTGCTCTTTCTCACTGATCAAACCCTAAAATCATTTCAAATTATGTACAAAGTTATTTATATCAGTACTATTACAAGTCACAAACTTGAGTAGCATAATGTGTTTTAACATATTTAAAGGTGACAGTTCGAGTTTCAGGTCTAATAGACATAACTCAAACCCGACTCGCAAAATGCGTGGGTTATGGGGTTTGCTTTATCTAAAAGAATTAATAGGGTATATATTTTGTGACCTAAACGCTTAAAAATATTAGACATGCCTCTCTTTCTGAGAGACCAATGGCAATACGCAAGCAACAAATGCCATGTCCAATTCTTATGGAGATGTTCAATGCAGACATTGCTAATCTTCGAATGGCAACCGACGAGATATGAACAACAAAAGATACGTCAAACTCTGGCGGATACTTTCAATTCTAGACATTGTTTATCATTGTGAAACCAACAACGAGACGTAATAATGAATGCTATATCCAACTCCCAAACAACAAGTGATGAGGTGACACATATTTAGATGTTATATATTTTCACACAAAATGACATGTTTAATTTAATTCAAAATCAATAATTGCATGTTCATAATCTATAAAAAAAAAAAAAATAAAATAAAAAATTGCGTGTTCATACGTCACAGTGTCATTTAGTATTTTTCATGTAAATTACTAAACAAAATAGAACAAAAATATTTTCACGAAAATTAATATCGAGATTGACTTATAGAAATAAAGCATAGAAATAAGTGTATGGGTACCCGGTAGCGGAGTTAGGTCATACGAAATGAACCCAACTAATTTTCAGGTTGGGTTGAAAAATCCTTACCCAAATCCGACCTGAAATGGCACGAATCCATTTGAGTTTCGGGCACGGGCCGCTGGTTTTAGCGTAAAATGTGTGAATTCTTATGTTTTGCCGAAAATTTTTAACAATCATCCAATATGAACATGAACTAAAAATTGATCAAGTTCATTGCGCGTGACTCAAACTCAATGATCGAATTTTGGGCCAAATTATAAACATTTTTCTTTTGCATGAAAACTCCTATAGTCACAACTTGAATGAACCCACACCCTTTTGGGTTGAGCTAATTAAGTCAAACATTTTCAACCTGAATTCAAAAAACCCGAACCAAACTTGAAATTGTCGTCTCTATGATGGAAAAAATGCTTACATGTAAAATTATGGCACCTTTTCTTTGAAGAGCTTTGATGGTTTTAGCCCTATAAAGGCTAGTTGAGCCCGGCCGGACAAGAACGTAGGTGGTCCGACCGGAGTCAAGGCTCGCTTCGGCCACGAAGCGGCCAATAAAACCGGTGGCTCCGGCGATGAGGACTCGGCTGCTGGTCGCCGGAGAAACAAGTGAAGTTGCTGACACAGTCATGTTGTTGAGGTTCAAATAAAGTGTATATATACTTATATGTTTGTGTTGTCTCAAAGAGATTTAGAGGTAAACACAATGTGAAGAAAAATAAATGAAATACTATATACTATATATAGGGTTGTTTTTGCCTTTTGGTGGTTTAATTGTATGTTTTCTATTGAGAAGCATGTATTTGACTACTAGCTCAAATCATGTGTTGCCATGCACTTACCTACATACACATATTTTTTTCATGTTTGGTATATTTGTATCATATATATATATATATATATATATGGAGAGAATACATATTATATGTTGCTTAAAAATATTTCTCTATTTTTAGAATTACTTTTTCATGGTATTTTTAAAAAGGAGCTAAAAGTTTAACTAATTTGTTAGTCGAAAATTGTATAATTTTGCGTAGTATATTTGATATTTTTAGTCATAAGATTAAACTAAATCGAACCAAATTTATTAAAAATAACACATATTTAAGGAGTAAGAACATGTAGTTTGAATGAATTGACTTAGACATAATTTTGTAAATCTTGTAAGAAATAATGAATAAAAGTAGTTTCTAAAGGGTCAACTTAATCATTTAAGCATCGTGCTTTTAAATCTCAACGAAAGGTTAATAGTTATGTAACTCAACTCATTTTTTTGGAAATAATTGAGGCGGGTTGTAAGAAAAAAATCCATTGTTGTGTAATTTGGTAGAAAAATGAATAAAAAATTAGAAGATTTGTTTTTGAGATAATAAATTTAAAAAAATAATATAGGCCAAAATCTATATGATTTAGTCTGATCAATATCATTTGTTCTGTTCCTTTTTTCTTTTCTTTTTTTTTTAGAGCTCATTTGTTCTATTCTATACATCCATTAGAATACTCATTCTTTAATTTTTACTATTATAATTATTATTGATAGTTTAAAATTTTGAGTACATTGTACTTTATATTTTTTCTCTGCTATAAATATTAATTTTGGTGGTTAGGTGATCCTAATCTACAAACTTATCAAAATCTATATATATTAATATTAGAGTTAATTAATTTTGTCTCTCCTGAACTCATATTTATTTTGATTTTAGCCCTTAATTAAGGTATTGAATGATTTGAACCCTTGGACTAATTTATTTATTTTTATATTGACCCACTCAACCTGCTACAATAGGTTACAAATTGACACATCATCAAGAATGCCATTTAAGAAAAAAAGCGAAATCTGAAAATGGGAAGACAGAGTCAAGTCTCAAACCGTATTGAAATTGGAGCAAGTTAATTAAGTGGACCAATATTAAAAATTAAATGAGTCCGAGGGTTCAAAACATTCAATACTCTAAATAAGGGCTAAAGCCAAAATAAAAACGAGTCCAGGGGAGACAAAATTAATTAACCCTTATTATTATTTTGGATAAAATAGAGGTTAGTCTTGCAAATTAGATAAAATAGACACTAAAAATAACGTTATTATGAATATGTGGTTGAAAGGAATATCAAAACTACGTAGTTTTGAATGATTTTTCATAGCTATGATACTCTTCTCATCCACTTGTTCACGACTATTTCGTTTTGACCGTTTAATTTTTTTAATTTAAATAAGTCGACTCATCTTCATTTCATTCTAATATTTTTTTTTAATTTTAACTAAATCGACTCATCTTCATTTTATTCTAATATTCTTTTTGTTAAACCAACCAATAATGGTTAGGTAATACCAAAACGCAATTTATCAATCATCAATCGGTGTTTGGACAATACATATACAAGTAATGGCTTTGCATGTGACACGTCATCGATTGCAGTTCAATTTTTTTTGAAATGAATTGGACATATGATATGGAAAGTTGATTTCTATGGCCAAAAACTTTGAAAACTTAATGACTTTATTATGGCTTTTAAGTGTCCAAATTCGCATCTTAAAACTGTCAACTTTGTTTGATTGTTTGTAACTGACTTGTTTTGTACGCGTAGCTCAACACGTGATTGTTTATTATTTTACTAAATTGGTTTGGTTTATGTATAATTACATCATCAATTCCGGTTGTTGATCGGACTTTGAGTTTTACGTGTAAAATATGTAAAGCAATGATATTTTGTTTGGCTTGCAGCTCACAAACGAATCCAATTAAACCCAAATATTGTGATCACATCTAGAGCTTACAATTCGTGTCATGACACAATACAAAATTACTGTATTTATGATTTCACATTTTGTGATCGAGTCATGTTCGCGTTGAAGAACACAACACGTTAAATAATTTGTTGTGTTTGTGTTGGACCTTTAAAACCGCAAGCACGATTAATCAATTATGTTGTGAAATGCACGTCACACCTATTTAGGGGTATAATTGTAAATTAAGTCTAATAATGCACCAAACTTGTTAGATAGTGTTATGCCAAATGTGTTAGTTCTACTGTGCAGAATAGTTGGGTTAGTGTAGTGTCAACACGGTCCATTGAGTTATCATGTCGTCTTCATGAACATGCATTGTTCGTGTTCAAACGTTCGACATAATCACTAAACATGTCGTATTTATGTTGAATCGTGGAACATACTATCAACTTTCAACACAACGCACACATTGTCAGCTCTACTAGCACCAAAAAAAACCATTAGCCCATTTTATATTTTTATATACCCACAAAAATACTATTTGTCCAAATTTTACATAGCATTTTTGTAAGCAACGACTATGTTTATGCAATATATTTTATGCAACCACAAAAATGAATTCTCGGATGTATAAAATATATTGTATAGTTAAGGAATTCAACCAAATCATTGAGAAAATAATAGATATTTCATGTCTCACTGATTAAAGCATCATCTAGTTCAGTATTTAAAGTGCAACTCGGGCGCAAGATACTAAGAGTGTTCGTATTTTGCAACTTTTTATCGAATCCATTCTTTCCACTAAATGTCGAGACGTTAGAACTGACATACATTTACCGATGAACATATCGCCCGCCCCGCATTGCCAGGTATAGTTGCATATATGGAAAACTTAATTCAAAAAGTAGATATGGATATACCAACAAAGCTTCTGGATGTTAGGTTACTACAAATGAAAAGTGCACAACAAAGCAAGTTAGATTAGGTTTTGCTGATTAGATACACTACTTGGTAAAGAACCAACCAACCAACCAACCAACCACTAACTTAATAATCAAAGTACACTAATTTAAATTATACATGTCACTTCATATATGGGTGAGGAGTTGAAAATTAAGACAAGGAACATTAGGTCTCAAAAGAAGGAAACAAAACCTTGTGTATAGCTATGAATATTTATGAGAAAACATGTGTGGTTAGATCAAAATTTTGCATAATGAATGACACAATCTTTCTTGCTATGGCGTAAAAGAGACTAAAATTGTAAACCTAATTGTCCCATGAAACCCAAGAAATGTAAAAACCTAACTGTCCCATGAGATCATCAGACAACAGGAGTAATTACAGGACAACAACTCAACAAGAGTAAATAAAGGGCGCTTTTGTAGAGAGAGAGAGAGTGGTTAGAAAGAAGCACCTGGTATTGATTCGTCTATCTCGTGCTCTGGCATTTGTTCGGTTTGTGCTTCTTATGAAAAATCAAAATCCGACCTGTGGTCACGAGGCAGGTAGTGACAACCTTTTGATCCATGGGTTTTTACAAAGCCTCCTTGAGATTGAAGGTTCGAGCTATGTCCCGAGCACTATCATACTCGTTTAGGTCAACAAGCATCTTTTTTAACCGGCGAGCAAGCCCATTGGTTTCACTTTCAGTCACACCTGATACATGTTTCTTCTTTAGAGTCCTTGCTAGCAAGAGTACATAATCCACTAATGGTTGCAACTTGCGACTACACATTTGGAAGAAGGAAACATTAGATTTAATCTGCCGTCAGAAGCCAATATCAACTTTCACATATTCATAAATATATGTATCTAAACCAATCTAAGAGCATATGAAATCGGGGTTGCAAAAATGAAAGAGCACCGTTTGTGACACAGCTCAAAAATTTATATCCCTAGCCTTCAATTGCTCAAAGCTCAGGAATTTTATTCAAACCAACTGTATCACTCCAGATTTGGAATTACAATTTTACAGTACATGAATTCCACAAAAACTAGTGTCTGGATTGCGCTAAAGGACATTTATTAAGTTATTTAGGACATCCCGTTCCTCAACAACTAATATCTATCGATACTTTCTTAGGAAATCACTCAATTTACCAGAAATTCTGATTTCTGGACTATTCTCACTCTCACTCCGAATGTAACTCTAAGCGGAACACTTCTCATTAACAATGTTACTTTTTCCCCTTCCCACACATCGAAGTGTTGAGAGTTGACGCACATCAGTAATTGATTACATAAGGGTAAATCTGTAAACGATTATAATTTCTCATTGTGGAGACTTAACAGTTTATTCTGGGACAGAGACTCAGAGACTTGTTATCAGGTAGAACCAAAGAATTTTAGGCCTCTACTATTTCTTGCTTGAAATTCTCAATCAACTAATATCTGTTTAAGCTATAACTAATGCCTGAAGATAATTTCCATGAGTCATAACATAACTAAAAACTACAAAAGTCAACCTTTGTTATCCTAAAAATGCAAGATAACTAAAAATTTAAGTGTGAACCAAAGAACGGTAATAATACATACCTGTGCCCCCCTGTGACACTCGGACCAGCCCAAACCCCATATAAAGAAGCTATGATCCTTTCAGTTCTTGTCAAGTCATCGTGAATGTTGCGTGTAATGCTTCTAACATGAGGAAGAATTTTCCCACACAAAAGCTCATCAAGACCAAGCTTCTCTAGAACTGACAATGCAAAAATTTCTTTCCACAAGCAGATATTTCTCATCAAGCGAATTGCCACACCAAACCGATATGCTGCCACTCTTGCCGCATTTGGCACAGCCTTTAAGACAAGCGGGCTCCATGTTGGAACCTAAAAATGAAAATGTTTTCAAAAAAAAAAATAAATTGTGAACATAGTAATTCCACTTTCATTTCCACTCTCCAAAGATCTATCCTTCATTTCACACAGCTTATCAACTGTAATACTGATAGGAGGACGAATAATAGTTTTATGGTACCTATGTTTCAAAACAAGTGTCATTTTACGATTTAACAATTTATGCATATAAATTTCCAATAATACCTTTCATAATTCAGAAATAGCATTTACTTGTACTAGTAATTAATGAGTACAAACACAGTTAAATACTTAATTCAGGTTAACCAGGTCATTTTACATGATTTCTTAATTTGTGTGAAAACTCCAAAATAACACTTATTTTGAAACAGAGAGAGATGGATAAATATGTGTGTGCGTGTGTGTGACAAAGAGATAATATACGTGGATGCACATTAGAAGCATCAAGAAAGAAATGATAATTGAACAGATTCAAATTCATACCATTATATTTGTGACTGCATCAGCTAGACGAGTTCGAATAGCAGCTAAAAGTTCCGCAAGAGCTTCGCTGGAGGCTGGAACATAATTCGTAACAACACTTGTAGCTGAGACAGCATTCTTTGTTTCTTGTGTGCTAAGCATGTCCCAACAGTGGACGACTTCATGGTGCAAAATGGGAAGCGCAACCTTTTCTACCAGCCCAGGAACAAGATCAGCATCAGCATCATCAGGTGCAAAATCATTTCCACCTTCTGGCAAACCATAACTGAAAAGCAATGAATGCCTGAACAGGAGAAAAAAGAAATTTAGCATAAGTCGGACTCGGGAATACACAAACAGTGATGATATACGGGTCATGCATGCAAGAATTGTATCAAAGAGAGGCTACACATATAATGGCTCAACCAGAGAAATATCTTCCTCAAGAAAAGTTATTCTAAAAGATACAGTATGATTTTGGCAACTATCACTTAAGAAAAGTACCAGTTCATGTCAAAAAAATCTGACTCCTTATGAAGTGGGTCCCACTTCAAAAGCTCCAATCTCACGTAAGGGGAGAAGATAGCTGGAATACTTAATGCCATGTAAGCATCGCGATAGCTTGATGAAAAAAGTGTCTTCCATCTTTCAAATCTTTCTTTAACTACTGAAAGTTTAGAATACTCTTCAGATGCATCACTGAAAATTTGATCAGCTGTCTGGAGCAACATATCACGGT